>BGPR01008069.1:37839-66418 GCA_013235015.1 Araneus ventricosus | reverse complement strand
GGGAGTTACTTTCCCTGAAACAGAAGAGAATACTTTTTTCCAATTTTATCTTTGTTCTTACAATTCAGTTAATTAATTATTCCAAATGAAGAAGTCTCTATAGAATCGAAGTAGTTAATGAAGTGGTGCACAGTTTTAGAAAGCCAAAGTGCCAGGCTCTCTGAAGAAGGACAGACGTTTTAGTACCTTGTAATTCAGTACACACTGAGTTAGGTTCTGCCTTAAGATAAGGGACCGTTCAAATGTACGTAAGCACCAAGGGGAGGGGGGGTTTGGTTGCTTATTTTTTGCTGACAGGGGTATAGTGCTTACGTAAGACATTAAAATCTTTATTCGAAGATCTCTTGTAACTTGCACAAATAATTTAATTTAAAAAATTAAATTTGAAAAAAAGTTCGTGGCAAAAGAAAAATTAAACTTGATTTTGTAAGCTTAAACTTGAAATTGTAAGTAAATTAAACTTACATTTTTGCCATTTTAAGCCGAGTTAGGTTTTTATTTGAATAAGTCTAAATTTTTTTAAAATTAGATTATTACTGTTATACGTTTTGTAAAAAAAAAAGAACTGGGGAAGTTGCAGGTATACGTAATTATAAGAGGGGTTTACGTTTATTTTGCTAGTTAAGCGACGCTTCTATGGTTTTGGTGTCTACTTATCAGATAAACAAGAAATAGATGAGTACATTGTTAAGGCCTTCTATTGCTCGGATGTTCATACGTTAAGAATATTGCCTGCAGGAGTCGCCTTTGTTTACGGAATTAACATTAAGTAATTGACGGATCAAAAAGCTAAGGAAGTTCGCTTAAGCGTAACAAAGGAAATTACGCTAGTTTGACCTCTTTGTGGTACTTTATACACTCCAGTTATCATGAATACTTGGAAATACGAAGAAAAATAATCTTGACGAACATACTACTCAAAGAAAATATTTAATGCGAAATGTAGTCAGAAGAGATATGCTCCCATTTTATATATATGAGTAAACGTTTTTATTCGTGGGCAAACAATTAGATTTTCTCTAACATAAATTTTCATTCATGTTATGGAATTTTTTTGTGCAAATATAGTAATGTTCAGTGAAAATCACATTCATTTGAATAATTTATTTTAAATAAAGCAACGGCTTATTATTAGGTTAATTATTACGATTAAGATTTTATAATGTTTAAACAGTCCTTTGAAAAAATTTACTTAATAAAAGTACATGAACTACGTAATATTTTCTTAATGCTAAAAAGAAAAAAAAATGCAATTGAAAATTTTTAACCCTCCGACTACCCATTTTTTAAAATTACTATTTAGATGCAACATTTAAAAACATGTTCAAATACCCTTGAACCAAGCGAATTGTTATTTACATGCAAGGCTTTATTAGTATAATATGATTCAACGTTTTAAAAGTACTAAGTAAATCCACTGGCTTGCGAAAATCGCAGGACGCAGCAGAAAATGGACAAGCTTTCAACTCGCGGAAATCGCGGGATAATCAGTCAAAGGGTTAATATTAAAATTATATGCAATAATATGAAGTATTTAGCAAAGAGTAACTATTGCATTATTTTCTTAATATCAGATAAATAATTGAGTGTACTTTCATATTATTTTGTTGAACTAAAAAAAAGCAATTAAAGTTTTAAAATGGTTTTTGTTCTATAGTGTTTGCTATATGTTTGACATGCTGAGGCGATTTATAAAAAAATACTTTTATTTACAACGCAAAAATAAAGATGAATAAATGATTTACAGGAAGACATATTTACATTCGCAGTTATCGTACATCAATGGCGGACAGAAAAATGAAAACAGAATAATGATTAAAATTGAAAACATAAAGTTGAGTAGTTTTTTTCCTTGATCTTCTGACTGGTGATATGTCACCACAGTTCTAGCATTGATAATCATATTCAAGTAATGAAAATGATGTGCCAAGATTCGCCGATGCCTTTCAATATCTGAATTCGATTTAAAACAAAATGACATAGAATTTTCGGAGCTGTCAGGAAATAGCATTAACTTCAGAGTTGGTCATATATATATTTAATGGCACAAAATAGTTGCTATATAATATATATCGAAGATAAATCAAATACATATATAGATGCTCAAATAGCTTATACATAAATCAATATTTCGTTCAATAAAAGAAATCGTGTCTTTTGCTTGGAATTCTTTTGCAACTATCTGCAATAAAAATTATAGATATCAAAAGATTGACATTTTCGAATTTTTTGTCACGAAAATTTTAGGGATTTATTATATCAAATCTTTTACTTGAAATATCCAAAAATGCAATTTTAATCAATATGAAAATAGTTTGCTAAGGAATGAAAAAGAAATAGTAAAAAGTTAAGAATTTTGTAGAATTTCTTAGATTCTTCTACTAGACAATCGATTGAAATTTAAACTTCAAGAAAATCAAGCATGTCGAAATTTTAAGCTATTAAAATTTGTAAAACTGTATGGATTAAACCTTAATTTCCAAATATAGCTTTCATTAATATTCGGGAATCAGTTCAACGCTCAAGATAAATGCTTTTGACATTTACGTTATTATTTGAGATTATGCAAAGAATCATTTGGCAAGTCTATGACATCTGGTTTTGAATTCCCATTTGTGATGGTTAATATTTGATTGAACTCTTAATTACGAATACTTTATTGTTCTTTCACAAATGACAGCAATTTTTTTCTTTGAATTTTGTTGATATGTTGAGATAGATCATTCTCATTACTTTGGAGGTGTGATTGATATTAAAGAAAAATCTTGCTTTCAGATTCCTAGAACAATTATTAAGCATTCAAATTGTATTTGCAGGGTGTCATTAATTTTTGATTTGGACTATATTTGTATTAAATCTTTCTTCCAACTCTCAGCATAAAATATTAAATCTTATGCAAAATAATTTTTTTAATGACTGCAAGTCATTCTGTATACTTTTGGCGTAACTAACCAGAAATGAATTTCACATGCGAAGAATACTAAATATAACTAAATAGTAAATAAAATTAACGCTGAATAATCCTTTGTACTTTTCAATGATTTAATAATTTTTTATCATGTTTTGAAAAATCTATTGCTGCAAAAAATTTGAAGTAACAGTTAAAATTTACTTCAAAAATGGTATTAAGAATTAAAAATGGCATTAAGAATTGAAAATGGCATTAAGAATTAAAAATGGCTCCCAACATATTGCAGTCCAGGAAGATTTCCGTATAAGACAGCAATAAGCGTGCCTTGATAACGGATTCCGCTACATTTCTTACAAAAATAAAGATGCTATACAACTTTGCAGCTCATTTTTTCTATATCTGTTACCTTTATTGATGTAAAAAGCTTTACCCAATGTCTCAACTATGTCTCCGAATTTTTATTCTTGATAGAACTGTAAGTGGTCTCATCGAATAGTGCATAGCCATTTTACTACATCTGAAATACCCTTTTATGACTGTAGATGTCGCCGTTTTAAAGTTGGTAAGGAAGTGATAAAAATTTTTTGGTGAGCACCTTATATAATTACACAGGATATTTTGCCCTTTATAATCACAAGTGAAACTTTTGAATGAAATATTCCTTTTATTTGCTTTTCAAATAAAGATCTATTTATGATTTTATCAGTATAAAATTAAAATTATTGCTCTTTGTCTCAATATTTGGTACTAACATATCCCCAATAAGATTTATGTTCAGCGCAATTTCAATAATTACCATGGCTTGAAGCTCTTACCAAATTTTATATTGAAATTTTTTGCAGTAATATTGTTTTCGTTCATTTCTACTTAAGGTATCCGAACACGTTCGAAAGTCGATTTTCGACCAAAATTCCATTTTTTTAAATTTTTGATGCTTTCGATAGTTCATTCATTTACCTTTCTAAAACATATTTACTTTTCTCGGTACGTTAATTAGAAGATGAGATATTAATTGTTTTATAACAAACCGAAAACCGGAAGTGGGCGTTTAATTAGCCGAAAGTTGTCATTTAAAGGGACAGAAACCTGTCAAAAATTCTTTTAAACTCCTTTTTTGCAAGCTAATATGATGTCAGTATATTTTTAGGAATTTTATTTAAAGTTTAGATACATAATTTGAGCACGTGGAAAAACTAAAATTTGATTTTTCTCAAAATTAGATTTTATGCATATTTTTCAAACTTCAAACATGATAACTCAAGATATTATCATTCGATTGTTCTGAAATTTTGTGAACACTTTCTTCAAATATTTCTCTAGTGAATGTACTAGAATAATGTATATTGTAACAATATTTTTTAAATTATGGTCTTTTATTTGAAAAATGACATAGAAAATTTGCTGAAAATCGATTTGCTGATTGTTCGATTAGCTCTAAAATTTTTATTTATCCAAAGAATGTTAAGATTCTAGTACAAGCACTAGTCCATAGTATGTAGTTTATTTTAGTATTAGTTTTATTTGAATTATTGCAAAAGTTTGACCTGTAGCATGTTTGAAGTTTTGGGAAATTTCCTCTAAAAAGCAGCAGAAATTCAAGAATTTTGTAAATTTATAATAATTTATACTCAAAAATCATACGCTAATATTAACCTTTATTAAATTCGAATCTAAAAAACATATTTTGGTGTTTCTATTTCACAATTTAAGAAAAAAGTACTCCGAACGTGTTCGGATACCTTAACCCATTAAAGCCTAACTTCCCGTTTTAGGTAAGCTTCTAACAATGCACCATAAACTCACAGAAATAATTTTTTGAATATAAATTTAACAAAAAAGTTTTTAAGCATTCGTTTCTTTTATTTTCGAGTCGATGGCAACACATATCAAGCGTTCGGAGATCACATAGCCCTTTTATATTCAAATGAAACTCGAAACTATATTTTTGCAATGCAAAGAAGAAAAGAACAAATTTGTTCAATTATTTTATCAATTAATTTACTTGCATGTAACAAATGTATCAGTAAATACAATTATAAGAATATTTTTTCATTTTGGAATTTTTCACAATTTTAAACTTTGATAGGTTCTTTTTGCATTAATAAGACTTTATCTATAAAGGAATCCTAGGTGAGGAAGGCAATGAAAAATAATTATTTTAGGCAGGAATTTTTCGATAATTTTCCAGCTGATTTCAAATTTTGTTAATATTAGTATACAAAATATTATTGAAAAAATGCGACTCGGGCATTAATGTGTTAAGGTTATGTGTTTTTATTTCTCAATGAAATTTTTTTAAATCTTATCTTCGAGATCAAATGAGCGATTATTGTTAGTACTTATATTTAAAAATAACTTTTGTTTCTTTTCCAATGGAAGAAAATTCTATAACTTAAAATTACTCAAAACAGAAACAATGCTTTAGGAAGCAAGAGCCGAAAAATATGGTTTTCTCATAAAAAACGTGAAAAAATATTCGCTTTTAAAGCTTACAAAACTTGGAAATATGTTATTCATGCATAAACTATTCATTAAAACAACTCACTTCACTTTTTTGGCTAAATATTAGTTCTTTCTTTTTAAATAATGAAGGATGTAATTAATGTAAAATCATGCAAACTGTCCCGTTGAATTCATTGACCAGTATGATTTATTAATCTTCATCATTAGCTAATATATTTATGAGAATAATTCTAGTTGAAAGAATAAAAATACCATACGCGAGCATTACTGTAATCTCCTTTTTGATCCAATTAAAAATCCCTAGAGAGTTAAAACTATTATGTACGTTTAGCTGGAAGCAAATTTCAAAATCTGGTACATTGCGTTATAAAATATTTCAGAAACAGATTTCCTATGGAATATGAGCTGTGAACTCAAAAACCCAGTTTTAGTTATTTATTTATGTATTTCTTGGTTTATATATTGTGAATTTAATAATATTTCTTACAAACAATTTTTAACTTCTCCAAAGTAATTCAAAGAATCCATTCTTACATTATGAGAAGCCATGTTAAAAATACGAGCTTTCACATAAGAAACTGCTCTCATAGCTTGCTTTCCCAAAAGACGATGATGTGTATGATACTTATATGAACTTGTTATTGCATTATCTCCAGGGTCAAGGCGCATTTTACTGGAAAAATTTGATTTTATGATGCATCCAGTGAGCTATGAAATGCATTCCTTTCTTAAACTGATACTCCAGTTTTCAAAATTTTATTCGGAGCTGAACTAATTCGATTAAGGAAACTTTTACAAACTTATTTTACATCAGTTTTTGATCCTTGTTTATTAATACACTTGTTTCTGATCAAATATTTCGCTTGTAATAATGAAAGCTCCAGGGATTAAAATAAATATTTTTAAATGCAATAGTTGTTCGTCTCACATTGTCAAACTTGCTGAAAACTTATTTAGTTCCTGAATTTATCTTCGAATATCTAAACAAAATTCTAACTAGATACTAAATAAATTTTCTCGTTCATGGGTAGAGACTTCCAGCTGAAGAAATTTCTCATCAATAAAGTTGAAAATATTTCACATTATTAGCGAATCTCTCTAGAGTAAATGCTTTTGTAACGATTCCAGAACATATCCTTTGAGTCTAACATTTTCACACAATCTTTTATACTTAGTCTAGCAATTTTATACTTTTATTCCCAACTGCATATTAATGTTTTTGATTTCATTCCTCTCTCTATATATTTAAAGTAGAGAACGAGGTGCTTGGCTTTTACGGATTTATATTGAAAGAACAAATCTTAACTTTGATTTAACAATATGAATCTAAACAATTGGATTAAGAATTTTACCTAATTTCTTGTTCACATTTGCTTATGGTATTTTTGAAATATTTTAAATGAGTACCGATATATATTTCAGATTTCTGAGCTATTTTTTTGAAGAAAAAGAAATTGAATTATTATACTTTTTGCTGTAGGAATATGTTGAATGTATAATGCAAGAAAAGGATTTTTGTATGCAAGATATTTTACACGCAAAAGAAACAAAATTTCAGCTACAAATTAGGATTAAGTGTTCTGTGTACGAGTCAAAGAAAGCGTATATAATCAAGTAAGAAAATGTTTGACGGTACCGTAAGCAACTGATGCCGAAATTTCAAAGGAGCTTTTTCTCCATTTGCACGTGCATAAAACTAAATAGGAATCTTTGTTTCATCTTCGAAGATTTAAAAATTATTTTTATTTTAAAGTGGTAGAATATTCTTTAATTGCAAGAATGCATTTAGTTTCTATAAGCAAATTTTAACATAAAAGGATATAACAAATAGATTTTTAATTGATTGGCAATCCATGTTATCAGTCCATTTTTTCGTATGAGCGTGAATATATCTTATTATGCTGTTATTATAATTCAATATAGCATTAATTCATCGTATTTCTTGATTATTTCCATTAATTACAGCACTTTTCACGAGTTTAAAAACTGGTACAAACTTTTTGAAAGCAGATCTCTACAGGCCAGTGTTAGATTGCAAATATTGCATCAACATCAATTTTCGGCTTTGTCAGTATTTTTAATTAATTTAATTCTTCGCCACTAAAGTTTCTTTCTTTTCTTGTGGCAACTTTGGCTAATTTTGAAATTCAAACGTTAATTTTAGCCGTTTCATTTAATTTCTAAATTTTACTTAATTATTTACTTTGTTTTCAACTTAATTAGTAATTGTCTTGACTTTTGTTGTTGTTTAATTCAATTTCTTAACTTTATTAATTTTAAATCAAATTATTTCAATGGGACTATTTCCCCGACATCTTGTTCCGCGGAGGAATTTCGGTGTGAACAGTAAATAGCGTCTCTCTGGAAGCGGTTTTCTTTGTTCCATTTTTAAACTGTGATTGAAGTGACACAGACGTTTGAGCCGGCAGCTGTAGGCCCGAGGGCCTTTAACGGCTCTCGGGACCTGTTCCCACCTGTCCTTAACGAAAATTTTTTCCGTTATAAAACTCTACTTGAAATATGCTTGAAGATGTCACCATTTTTATTATTATCAGATGTAGCTGATAGAAAGACAAGTTCTACGTAAAAACGATGACAAGATGTTCAACGATTTTTGAGCATGTGTGCTTCTGTGATTTCTAAAACTGTATGGAAAACAAAGAAATGCCGAAATGAAGTGCAGTAAACTATTCGTAAAATGATTCACAGAACAGCTATGAGAAATTTTCAACAATTTCAAAAGTCAACGGTTGTGTATTGTCGTCAGCCAGCTACATCCATCTTTTACTTCAATATGTTGATATGTGAATTCCGTTTTTCTGCATTTAAAATTTCACCTCTTCAACGTTCTGTCGTGGAGTGAATCTAAATCTACAACATCGTTTATTTTTGCTACAGCAGTGTGAAGTAAACGAGTGCATCTAATTACAGCTATTATCTGCAAAATTCTGCTAGGTGTGTCACACAGTAACAAAATTTTCAATTATATTTCATCTATGATCTCCGTTCGGGGATTGAAGTTATTTTGATGTTGTAATGATCATCATAGTGGGTGAATGAGTCTGCAGAGACTTCTTGTTCTTATTATTTTTATTTGTGGTAGCTACTGCATTTTTGTCTGTTTAATTTGTATTCTTTTTTTGTGCATCTAAATAATAATCACATATAATTTTTATTTGGCAGTAAAAAAATTATCTATTTAAAATTGGTAAAATAAAAAATATTTAAAATCAAAGCTAATTGAATTTGTCTCATTTATAACGCAGTACTTATTATGTGTTTTCAGGTTTATTTTTAGTAGCCCAATATGCAGATACCTGAAAGGTAGGTTTCGAATATAAGGGTCAAATAAAATTTGTATTTTATTGTGTAATTTAAAAATAAAAACTATACGATCACCAATGGTACCCATCTAATATAATAGTGCCTATTAATAGGTACAGATCTAATATAATATTCCTGCCAAAGAAATATAATAGTGCCTATTAATAGGTACAGATCTAATAGCCAGTAACTTTAATAAAGTAAAAAATTCTGTCTACATTATTTCAAAATTTCGAGATAGTTGAATTCGAGATCTTCTGTTCCAAAATGATCAGATTTTTTATGATATGCTCTTAATCGCCAGGATCAGAAAATTAACAGTCATTCATGGTTTCGAGCTTGCAGGACGAATGTTCAAATCTCGAATTTCTATTGGATTATTTCTTTTCGTGCTGTCATGATATCTTTAAATTTATCATTGAGAAAATGTCCTTATGTTTGAGAAATGTATGTTCAGGAGCCATATGCAAATTGGACTGTAATCTTCGATATCTACCCTCTACTCAATATTGGTCGAATTCAGAAAATTATTCACGAATTAGTTTATTAATGTTAAAATAACTAACCGATATTTTTTCGATGTCCAATAAAATGCTTATTTTTTAAATTTTAACAAAACAGTAAGTAATGAATTACACCTAGAGCAAAAGCAAAATTTCTCTAAACGTAAATTTAAGAGCTATAATTGATGGCTAAAAGTGGTAAACATCGTGAATGACAGAAGGAAAAATTTTGGGTAATGGCAAAAAATTTTTCACTCCTGCCGTAGGGAAAGTTCACACTTCGGACCTCTTTTCTTGCTCTTTTGAACTACCTAGAGGATTACCAAACACTTTTCACGTTTACCACATAATTTAAGCAAGCTCTTTTGACATTTTAACGCAAAAAACAATGTTTGATTTTTTTGACTAGCATCGTGTACTAATTTGTCTTCTGTTGTTTTCATTGCAGAAATAAGATTGCATTGAGCATTGGAGATTGGATTGCAAATTCTCTGTTTCTACATTCAGAAAATGCAGATCGATGACATATTTCACAGGATATGTAGCGTTTATATCGGCAGGTGCACGTTATGTTTGCCATGGAATGGCTTCACGCTTTCGTTGCGTGTAAGTTAGATGAGTGACTTTCCAGATAAGATGTCGACCATGTCATCCGAAAATGATTTAATTCTGCGATTGTTTTTTCCCAACAATGAGCTTGGAATGCTGTAGAAAGAGGCATTGACCAAATATTTTAATTTCCGGACAGTAACTGAAGAAAGAAAAAAGATTTTTATTAATAATTGGTCAGAAAGCTATTACCTATTACCAACATTCATTCTAATTTCATTTCTAATTCTTCTTCATTCTAATTTCATTTCTAATTCTTCTTCATTCTAATTTCATTTATTTTAATTGAAAAAACTTTTATCATCATTTTCCCAATATCGGAAGTTTTCTGAATTGATTCAACAGATGTTTCTTTATAATGCTATGATGCAACAAAAAATGAAGAAAATCGAATATCTCAGACTAATTTACTGATCTAGAAAAGGTCATAAAAAGATATTTCCATAAAACCACCATTTAAAGGTTTCTTGGGTTATTCTTTACCTTGGAGAATATTGGCTATAATCAACGCAGAATGAAGATTTATGGTGCTACTACAAAATTCTCTCTGGGGATTAACTTTTCCCTAAAAGTGCGGAAACTTTACTCGAACTAACCGACCGATAGTTAAAAAGTTCTCCCCTGGAGAATTTATGTCCCTGAGCTTTTTAAGCTATACTCCTATTTATTGAAGCTCACCTGGATTCCGGCAGTTCTTTCTTTCTTGGTATGCTTTGGCTTTTTTTTTCGGCAGAGAAGATTTGGGTCTCATCGAAATCTAATACATTTTTTTTCAATCTGTCATGTAAGAAAAATGTAGTTGACGGATACTATCGAAAAAATCCTATTCCGCTGTTGCTTCAGAAAACTGAATTACGTGGTAGACATTTAATATATAAAAAGCTTTTTTTTCAGATCTGCCAGATATATTCATTATGTATAAAAAAACTCTTCCTCATTTTTATTTTGTGTTTATTTAAATCCTTATATTATTAATAAATTTTATAAGAATTTGGAAGTAAACGTTTAATATTCATCTGTTTTATTTATCTCTATTTGGATAATATATGTTAAGAATTATATCTCTTCAAACAACTTTTGTCGCACTAGTGGCGTAACTTCTTTCAGTCAAGTTACAGATACAGAAGCATTACATTTTAAACAAATTAATTTGTGTGATTAATTATCTGAATTTAGAGTATGGTTAACGACGAGATTTGTAAGATCTTCCCGTAACTAAATTTTTAAATGTTTTTGGTCAGAGTCTGCGATAGTTCTGGCTGCGAATTTTGAACTTCACGACTCTCGATATTCGATGATTCTTAATATGTGGAAAAAAATCGGTGAGAAGTTGTACATTCGCTTGCAATTTGTTAAGAAAATGATTGTGACCAAAGATTTTTAATCAAAGTTAAATCTGTAAATCCACTGAAAGAAGTTCGTTGGTTTTCAATAGGGAAGACCGAGTAAAAAAATCAAACAAATATATGGATAATATTTACATTAAAATAATTTTTTAACAAAAATCAGATATATGTTTCTGTATATTCTTATTTTAGATGTCAGAATTCTCTTTTTAATTCTTTCTTTACGTTCGCAGCTATTTTTTTCCAATTGTTACCTAACGAATTCTATTTGAATATTAAGAAAAAAAGATATTCCCATCTAATTCATTCAACATACAGCCATTACTTTCCTTAAAGGCACTCTATTTTTAGCTTTTAGGTGACCTTTATTTGACACTTAACCGCTGAACTTAGCTGAAAGTGATTCTAACTTTTGTACTTGAAAAAGCATTCATTGCTGCTTTTCATTAATTCTTACAGTTTTTGTATGATTAGACTCTTTGCGTTAGATGTTTTATGCTCTCCTTAAAAAGCTTGAAAGTAAATAATTTATGAGATAATTTACGCCCTTGGGTTGCTTTCACACACACTTTATATCCTGGAAAACATATATCACTTAGCACTGTGCGATAGTCGTTACATGTATGATTTTTTGACACTCATTGTGAATTTCAAATGCATTTTTGTAGTAGTGTGTAATTATTACACCATTTGACCTCCATTTCTTTGCGTCACAGATAGCTTACTTTCTCTTATGAAGTGCTAACTAAGAAGGTATGTCTGAATTTTATATATTTTATAAGGCATCTTTAAAAATGCGAGATCTGTAATTTTCCGGCATAGATTTGTGTTAAATTCGAGACTATATATGTGCGCATTAATCAAAGTGTAAGTGTGATAAATAAACATTCAGTAAAAAAGGACGAAAATTAATATTTCTGGAATGTAATAAAAAGTGGAGTTTAAAAGCTAAAATATAGTGTATTGTTGATTGTGGATATATTTAAATAATACTGTTTATTCGTATGAAGGTAATTATTAATAATTGTCGTATAAATGAAACGAAAAATCTGTTTGATGAGAGTTTTGACACTTTTGCACATTTTTTTCGAAAATGCTGCTATGTAGTTTTCTCCGACATAAAATGGACATGTATATGATTTCACAGCGTAAAGTAATTCTGATTTTGACGAAATAAAATAAAACTAGGTGGTGCTAGCTCCTCTGCACTCCAGCTCCCTCCCTCACCATACAGTTATGCGTTTCTGCGAGTAGTAGGAAATTATAAGTACATTAATTATAAAAAGTAATTTTTTGATCGTGACAACGTTCGTGTACTTTCCACTGGAATTTGCTTCTTTCTTCCAAAAACTTGCAGGTCGAAATCAGAAGAACAGAGTCTTGTCATAGTTTTACAACTATGCTCCTGTAGTTCTGAAACTTCGCTCTGTGCACAAAAACCTTTAACATCTCTATTTCGTTCATTACAATTGGAAATTCTTATGAATGATTCTTCAACAGTTTCATTTGCCCTAACTTCTCGTTTTCGACGATTTAGATTTATAATCGAAACTGCAGTCTTAAACTCATTTTGTTCAAACCAGGTAACAAAGAAAAATCGTTGTCTCAGACTTTCTTTGAAACAAAATTTCAGTGACTTGAGTAAAAATGCAGATGTAATGGACAATAAATATTAAAATTTTATTTCAACAAACATTTATGTGAATATTAATCAAACATTTTGATCTCGTCAATTTTGGTTTTTGTTTAGTTATATTAACATCCCAGTTTAGGCTGCACGAAGGGTACTTTGGGATGGATTCTCGTAATTTTAAAGCGTGGTCAAATGACGAAGACGACACGTGATCCTTCATCCCCTCTCCAAACTTCCACTTCAGAAGAGGGGCAGGACTGGGAAATCTATAGAAACATTCAAAGATGATTTCATGCTCTTATTTATAATAGATTGATAAAGAATTACGTTATTGTGAAGAATATATGAGAGCTGATTTCTGGAAGAGATGTCTTTTAAAGAGGAGATTTGTCGAATTTGGACTACCTGGACATTTTTTAATGCACAGTGATGGAGAAGTTATTTTAATGAAAAACAAGTAGTAGAATCTATTTTAAGTTTATTTTTCTTTAGAACAGTGTAATGAACTTTTTATGGAATACACTTTAAATAAGGAAAACAAGCAGTTTTAAAAACGTGTTATCGTTAATTAATCATATAATTTATAATATTACAAGTAGATCTCCCTCATGAAATCATTATTATCAAAATCTCCATCGTACTGGAATTTCATGGATGCTCGGAGATTAATCACTACAATTTATAGAGCTACAAGTAAATCTATATCACGACATCACTATTATCAAAATTCCCATCATGCTGGAACTTCATGGATGGTCCCATAGATGTAGAAGGGTGCTTAAATCTGGATTCATTTTTAAAAATAAATTTTAAAATCGAATGCCAGGAATTGTTTCAAAAATGTCAATTGATATCGGAAAGGAATTCTATCGTAGAAAACCACTTATTTTAATTGTAAATAAGCTTCTAAGAGTATTAATATGCACTTTCTTTGATTTGTTGTAAATCCTGGGAAAGTTTTCAAAACTTTTAATTTTTTATTTACATTAGTAAAAACTTTGATGTGGTATGAAAAAATCTGAGACTTCATTTTTTCTAGAATATGAAGAAGTTCTGAGAGAAATAACTAAAATATTGAGTGTATTAATTCTTAGTTTCCGGATTACGACATTTTATAATCTCAATGATAATCAAGCATTCATTTAAAAAAATGAATGAAATCTAATTATTTGCTTTTCTACTTGAACTTATATCCAAAGATAAACTTGAAATAGCATTTTCTTCAAGCAGCAAAGGAATTTTTTAACCTGATACACATATGGAATTAAATTGCAAACAAAGAATTCTTCTAAAAAAATTGATAAGTAAGACAATGAAATCAGACGCAGGAGAAAGAAGATAAAATATTTACTTTTGTTTAAGAAGGACATTCATGAAAACTTCTCACATAGCATTTGCTCACCTTTTCTTTCACGTAAAAGAAAGAAACAACAACTCACATTGAATGAAATGAAAAAAAAAAAAAAAACTTATGGGATGTCACCGATTGAACAATAAATAAAATTGGTCAGAAGACAATGAAAATGTCTTTCAATGAGAAAAAAGATTCGTTACTGAGCGAAGGTATGAATATGTTTGAAATAAACAAATGGAAGTTCTTCAAATATAATGAGTTCATTAATTCATTTTTATTTTAGCATTAATTTTAATTAGCCTTCCAGAAGGTGCGCCCTCTATACCAACATGAAAGGTCGGGCGTATTTCTTCGATACGACATTGTAAAATATCAATTTTTATAAGGGTAATTATTAAAATTAGGCTGTAATTAAGTAAGGGTTAATAAGTACAATAATTTTAAAGAATTTTAATTTAGAAATGAATGGAAACAATGTAAACATAAAACACAGAAACAATATAAAATGTAAAAAGTGTTATTTGAATGACGTAAACACAAAATAAATGAATTTACCAATATACAACTGAAATATTTAAATTTTTAATATAAAGCTGTAGAAACAACATGGAAATAAAATAAAAATTAAATTTAGAAATAAAAAGCAAGAAATAAGTTTCATAGTCCTTTCATTGCAGTGCTCGTGATTTCTCTGAAATACATATAGCAGATTCACAGAGTTCTATTAACACCTCGAATTCGAAACGAAGACTAACAGTTCGTTGAAAAACGCTGGAAGAATAACCAAGGCTATGCTTCACAGCTCCCGTTTGTAATAAGATATACAACGAAATTCTTCTCTAGTGTATCCCTCATATACGCGTGCCTGCTGAAAAGTCAATTAAATTTTTATCTTTATGATATTTTTGATATTCTGGACATCCATTTCGTTTATAAAAAGACAACAACAAATGTTCTGTAAAAAGTCTTTCAGACTATTATTGAAAAGATTAACAAATGTGTTGTATTAAGATGTCAAATCAAATCGAGAAGTATTATGAGCGAACTCTTAATCAATTAAATTGATTGTAAAGCAATATTTACAAAATATACCAATAGAAAATAAAATGTTAAAAATCCTTTCATTTAAACCCTTTTGTTTTAAATTTTTATTTGTATTTAAGTTTCTTAAGTTTACTTACAATTTAATAATTATATTTTAAGAATACAATTGTTTAATTTACTTCGATTCTCTTTTGTAATTCGATTTATATCGCAAATTCAAGATTTAATTCTTAATATACAGGCAATGGTAGATGAAAATAGTTCTTATTATGCGTTTATGCCATGTGGACTAAGAAAGCATTCCTCTCTTACTGATTTTTACTGTATTTTTTCTGCTTTCAAGTTCTTTATGTGGACAATTAATTTTCTGAGAGGAATTCTTAACCAGGTGTAAATTTCCAGATAGTTCAGTAGAAAGAGCCGATTGTCACTAGACTCGATTGAATGTAAAATGTCTGGCAAAAGGAAAATCTTATGATTATAGAGTGAATTCCTCCTCAGAATTATCCAATCTTTTTGAAGTCTCCCTTATTATTAGCAGAAAAACCCATTACATATGTTTATAGAAGAAAATTCTTCTTATAGCGACATGAAGAAACTGACAATGGAATTATCTGCAACAGCTAAGATGATTGTTCGTCCAATTTCAAACTATCAAAACAGTTTGTCTTCCTCTTCAATTAGGGCAGCTCAGGTGAGGGATAGGTGATGATCTATAATCCTTTTAAGGTCGTTTGTTTCTCGTCGAAACCACATTTCCAAAGCTTTCTTCTTAGACTGGCGCTAATCTTCTGATGATTTCTTAGAAAAACGTCTTTATAATCTCTAATAAAGACAACAGACAATATCTAATAAAGATAAGACAACAATCTTTATTTTTTATGGCTTTATACATCCATTAACACCGTTTTCATAAGGAAAATACATTAAAAAAAGTTAAATTACAGTAAATTATTTTAATCAACGATAAAGTACCGTAGACTATATCAAATTTACAAGCGATCACGGATAACCAATAAAACTGTCTATCAATAAAGTCGGAAACATATGGTTTGAGTACTATTACTCCAATCACTCCTTTATGTTTGAAGGCTCATTGGATCTTTCCTTTGGTTGCATCTTGCAATTAACCCGTGGCCGTGCCAGTTGCTTGGCACATTCTCTGCCGACTGTCACAAATACGTGCTGGCTCTGGTAATGGCTACCGACAGCAGTCCTTCGTTTTAATCTAATTGGAACTATGGAAAGAAGTGTGCCGGTCCTGAGCACCACGCTCGTTGGGAAAATTCGGCCAGACAGAACCGCATGTTTTCCGTGGAGAAGTTATCTGACTACAATTGAGAATTAAATTGAATTCCCTACACCCCCCTCAAAAATTACAGTGACAGCTTGTATTCTAAAGGGGTTCGAATTCTAAAAGTTTCTCTTCTTAGGCAATGGCTATTATGAGGGGTGTATGGGGAAATAGCAGGTTTATCTTCCAATCTTCAAGGTTAAACAAAACCCCACATGCTTCTGGTTTCAATCAATCACGCTGAAAAAAGTGAAGGGGGTGGAAATTTTGCAGGGGTATTCGGGCGTTTGGGACGATCGCCCCACTTTGTTTGAACGTGCATTTCGAGCCTTCCAGTGTGAAGAATGAAATGTAATAGAAGCAATCATAGGTAAGCCTAATTCAGAGATATTCCTCTACTCCATATCACTATAGCGGAAGGCGAATAAAAATTCCCACAGCAAATACTGAATTCAATCAAGGTGCTAACTGAAGAATGTTTTCCATGATCGGAGGAAAGCCCCATATTTTATGAATATCATTGTTAACATGAGTATAAAAAGAAGTAACCACAGAAACTTTCATTTAGTCTGTAATCTGACTTTTTTTAGCTCTTTGGAAAATATTTGACGTACATACCGCAATTCAATGCTGGGGCATTCAGATTAAGTTCTATTCACAAAACAAAAGGACAGATAATAATTTTTTAATAAATCTTTCAAAGATTTTGTGTAAAGCAATGTTTTAAAAGCAAACAACAAGATTTTAGGACAATGGTTTAAAGTACAAAATTATAGACTAATTAAATTGTGAAAGAAAGACAGACTAAAATTAGAAACATTTCAAAAAAATTTATATTTAATTTAATGGTTCTAACTCATTATATCTCATGTTCGAACTAAGAATATCCGAGGCAAATGTTAGCTGCGAAACATTATTGAATAGAAGGAACTCGAAGGCTTTCGAAAAACTATTTTCTGTGATTAAGAATGGAGAAAGCCAAAAAACAATAGAGAAATCTTCTTTATTCTGGACAGTAAGTAATTTTGTTTGAGAAATGATTTCTCTCATTTCTTCGAGAGTTTAGAGAAGGAAATTATTCGTCTAAAGAAGAAATTAATGAATCGGAAACCAGTTCATTCGGATTGAAAAGTAATTAAAATGATTCAGCATATCAATCTGAGAATGGGATAGTATCGGGAACTGCTGCTAAAGTTACGATGTTTATTGTGAAGTAGAAGTTGTAAGACTTGGAAAAAAAGCTAATATAGTTCTGCAGTGAAGTGATATGTCCAATTAATTTTCAGATAGAGCAATTGGCGAGAGATATTTGTGGATTTTTAAGATTGTTATATTTTGCTGTCCTATATTTTTAAAATTTGTTATCGAAAGCATATTTTTATCACAGCTTTTTTATTATAGTAGGTAGGTACGGAAGGAAAAAAAATGGTGCAGAGGCCATCTTATAACCGATTATTTATAAAATCATAACTCGCAATTTTAATGCAATTATGTAGTATTGTAATTTTGTAGAACATGGATTCCCAAACTTTTTTCCCTCAAATACGCCTTAATTAATCTTTTTATTTTCGCGTACCCGTATTGTGTATCAACCCCAACCCCCCAATCATCCGTCTATCAAGAGAGATTTTATCAATTACATTAAAGCCAAGCAGGTAAGCTTAAGAGTCAAATGACTCGAAATAATATGCTGTTGCCGGACTTATTTTTTGATTTTCCCTTTTGAAATAGTATTAGTTCAACGCCAAACAAATAGAAACAGTATTGTAATTCGCATTAACTTATAAGGCAGCTAAAATTACACCTTGTTATTATGAACTAGTAGTGGTATAGTTATTGAATAAGTAAGTATTCACTAGAGGAAATGATTCTAGCATTGTTAATCTTATGATCTCTTGTTTCCGCCATTACCAACTTTTGATTTCGCGTACCCCCAACTAGTCCTTTAAAAAAATAACGTACCCAGGGGAATTTTAATTTCCCTGAACCTCTCTGAATAAAAAGAACTAACAGAACAAGAATAAAGTCCACTAATTGAACATGACATTTCTTATGCTGTCATACTTTCAGTAAATTGCTGGGTGTGTAAATGATAATGCAAATATCTTCAAAATGGTCAACAGGGTAAATTTTTGGAGCGAAATCTATCATATTTGGCACGTAGAGCGTTCTTGGACAGTAGGTGCTCAGTACGGAATTGTTTTTAAAAAATTTATTTGTATTTATAATTAATTAAAAATAATAATAAAATTACAATTTTTCTTCACTGAAGTCGGAAGATATTATCGTAAAAAAACCTTTCTACACAATTTTAAATTTCAAAAAAATTAGCTTTTCATTTACACCAATTTTATTTCAGCGTAATACTTTCTTGAATTTTAATAAAATTTAGAAAATCAATTTTAAATACAATTCATGACAATGACGTTTATTGTTGTACTGACATTCAAACCAATTTTATTGTTTCATTAAATCTTTCCTCACTGCTCTTATATTATGTACAGTCAAACCTCCCGGTTAAGGAATCCTATTATAAACGGAACTTTAAAATGTCCCAACTGAACGCCTATGTAATTAATTTATTTTTAAAGGCTTATAAAGAAATTCTAAAACAAAAATCGCATTAGCGAACCAAAAATTCACTTTCTTCCCAGTTCTTGTCTCTCAGGATCATCTGTTCCTCTCATTCTGTGGGGCTTATCCACCAGATGGCCCAGCTACAATCGCACTTTAATTAGTCATCTGCACACTGTTACATGAGCCACCTTGATGGTGCTTTCAATCAACACTCAGTTTGACAGTTTCCTTGGTAAAGCAACGGTACCATGCAACCGTCTTCTTATGTACTCTAGAGGGAATGTGCATCTTTTCTGTATATATATATAATGCTTTCTTTGAACAACACCTTTAAAGCAAAAGTTTCACTTTTGCTTTTATTAACAAGATTAATTTATTAACAAGTCTGGCATTCTTGCTTTAAATTGCATTGTAAAAATTTTGACTCGTACATTGCAAAGGCTGATGCAAGTCACACGAATCAAACTAGAAACATTATCAAACACTAACGTTTGGTATAGAGGTTCAAATCTCATTTTTTTGTTTATTCATTTCTATCACATCAGGTTTTTAATATAATATTCAGTTCCACATTATTTATAATATTGAATTATAAAATTGGGAAAATAATTAAATAATTAAAATATATAAATTTAAAAAATCTGCTTTCTTGTACATTAACCAAAGTGAGTGTTCATTAAATTTATTAATTCTTACTTGCAGGTTTTATAAAATGCTCAAGCTTGTGTCAACCAAATATTCATAATCTCGTACAGACAATAAAATAACTTAATTACCTATAAAATGAACTGAAAATGATAAACCTCAACTTTCAATACTAAATAATTTTTCGTAGCAAGTGAAATCGGAATTGTAGTAAAATCATGCCTCATTTTAGAGCTTAATGAAACTGAAATTTTTTTGCTCTTGAAACTGAAAATGGTGGGTGGGCATTTGAAGCTAAAAACTAGGCTCATATCAAGTTAATCCTTCGATGAATCCATTTTCTTCAGCTTGAAATGAGTTCTTAAATTACTGGTTTCAGCTGTCTCCAGATGAAATTTAGGCCCCGCTACATTTTTTGTATTGTAGATGTATTCCTCGATCTCTAAGATGGTGGTTATTTCGATTAACCTTGAATCTGAGGAAAGAAAAAAAAATGATGATCATACTAATTTTAATAATAATTTTTATATGATGACTATAATAAAAGCCTGAAAATAAATATTCTTTAAAACTGTTATTTGATTTTATCAGCGGGAAATTTATGATTATGAAAATAAGCAGTTCTCAGTATAAATCAATTCTTATCGTAATTATTTTCAGTGAGACTTTTATTTGTGTTTATATGATAAAAATATTAAGTGTTTACACACTCATCATTTTGTTAACGTTAGTTTTTAAAACAGAAAATTCCTGCATTTACATTGTCTTTCAGAACTAAAAAGTGCTTCTAAAGAATACACTTGTTGGGAATTACATTTCAAAATTGAGTAAAAATAATTTTCCGTTTTTTAATAATTCAATAAAATGCATATTTTTATTAATTGTATGCTTACTGAAAAACAATATATACTCATTTAAATATTTCTGTACTTTTATAAAACTAGATATCTTTCAATGGACTCATATTGGTTTAATGTATGGCCTATTCTTTCTTACAAGACACATGATTGAAAATTCTTAAATAAGAGAAGGAATTCTTTAATAACATTACATGGACAAAAACAAGTTGCTTATCAGCTTCCACTCCAAGCATGCAGTAAATTAAATTTATTTGAATGAATTAACTTCTTAAATCATTCTATTGAGAAGTTATGCTAATATTTTAGAAAGAAAACAAAACTTTTATCTTCAGACAATAAGCATTAAAAAAATATAACGGTAAATGACAGAGCTTCCCTTATTGTTTCGCTTTCCGTAGTTTGGAATAAGTAAATAATTTCTTTGAAATACTTTAGGCTTTTTTTGAAATTTTCAAATAATATTAATTTAAATATTCGAAATAAAAATGTTAACATTAAAAAATCTCCATTCATAGAGATAAAAGAATTTCTGAGGGGCTTTCTTTCCAAATATTTACCCCAAACGAAAATTCTGTACAAATTTGACCATCATTTTTGAACAGCAGTTAATGGATACAATTATTTAGATCTAATAATGTTACACAATATGTTAATTTACTGCTAATGTTTTCACGTACAGAAAAAAACCTTAAGCTCTAAAAGCGATTTCTAAGACACGATAGAACCCATTTTCGGTACAGAAGCAGAGCCATAAATTGTGACAGCTGAGATAAATATCTTGAATCGTAAGCATCATTAATAGCTCCATCCAAGGATACTTTTATCCATCTACACCATCACACGTTCGGATGAGTTTGGACACTTCGTAAGAGGCTTGCATTAGTTTTCGTAGATTTCAATCTGTGCCGAGAATAGTAAACTTCGAGCAACTTTGAAATTCTGAGACTGAAAGTGGATTGGAAGATATGTTTGACATGAAATTACCTCTTTTGGTATTGTTGTTTTCATCTAATACGTTTATTTTAAAATTTCGCGCATGAATGCTCCCTTTTGGACAATAATGTTTATAATTTTCGAATATATATTCAGTGGCGTAGTCTCAAAATAAACATTGGCAGAATTCTCTAACTTAAATGACAAAAATGGCCCTGTTTTTAAGAGGTTTTTTTTACATTTCTTTTCTTGTTAATTTCTTATAAAAAAAGCAGTGATGGAACGGTGTTTCTGTGCGTTCCGGCTCCACTACACCCCTGACTATATTCTACCAGAAAAAGAAATTGAAAATAAAAATCGTAGGGAAGATTGCGATAAAATGTTCCCTGCAAATAAAAATAATATACTTATTTTAAAGAATGGCTGAAAATGAAGCACTTCTGTGGCTTCTTTTTTATATTTCTTTTATTCAGGTATCTTCCATCATCGAAATTATTATCCATAAATGTGTAGGAATTTGAGCCGATTGTATGTCATGGCTGCAGTAGCAATGTAGTCTTCAGGAGAAATTAGTCATGGGTTCGAAACCCTATTCGCTAAAATTCTTCTGTTTAAATAAGTCTGGTGTACGCAAAAACCTTCGAGGTTTAACAACTTCCTGAAAATGCGTTGCGGAGGTTTGGAGGCTCAGGTGTCGTCCTTGTCATCTGACTATGGCTGTTAAGTGGTCTGCTTCGAACAAGCTTTCGTGTAACTTTAAAATGTAGCTTAAATAAATTAAATTACGTTAAGCGACGGAAAGGACGTCGAGGAAAATGAGACAATAAACGATTGTGGTACGGAAAACGTACTCAAAAGAATTTTGCATTCCGTCAACTGGCGTCACTGTATAAAAGGAAAATAAGAAATGATGCTGAGATCAAGTGTATCGAATAATTCATAAGCAATTACTTTGTTTACTCATCTATACTATATGTTAAAATAGAGAGGAAAAGAATTAAGACTTAAGTTGAATATCGTAAGAATTTTGAAAGGAAATCTATCATTATTATTTTTTTCAATAAGGAACAAGTGGAAATAATTTCACTTACCTTCTTTTTGTCAGCATTTATAAAAAAAAGAATGTTACTGAAAATGTAGTATTTTATGAAAATACTAATTTCTCATACTGACAGAAATTATTCATGTGCTTTTCTCTTAAATTCGTTTTATAATAATTAAAATTCAAGACATTATAAGACAATATGAAATTACAACATATTTGAACGTCAGAAGTGAACTATCGTAAGTAACAGCTTTTAAATTTTAGAGGAGAGTCAAAATGAGTTAGAGGGTGCAATGTATCCCCTGTTGTTTTTTGCTTTTTGAGAGACGTAATTTTTTTCGACTAACAGTACAATTACCATCAGTGACAATTTACCCATCCGAAAATGTGTTCGGGATAATGTTGAAAAGATAAAAGCATCAACATGAGCAAAATTGGTCTTACAATAGCTTACCTGCGAGGTACTAATTTATCAAAGATAAATTTCTCGAAGCTATCGAGAGATAAAAAGACTGCTGACTAAGTGGTGGTAAAATAAAATATTTCTAAATGAAGGTGACACTCTTCTTACAAAAACACGTCCGTTAGCTACGTGTTTCCCTCCAGTCCATACCTTTCTGAAAGGAAAAAAATATTATTCTCAAGTAAAAGCTCCCTTGGTGCCTTTCAGCAGTCATTGTTCGTTTGGTTTTAACTCCAGATGTTTTATTGTAAGCCTTCTAAAGAATTTACTCAATCGAAGAAAAATTTACTACAGAACCATGCGGACAAAGAGAGCTTTCTATCTTATACCGATTTTTTACTACATTCTTTTCTGCTTTCAAGTTCTTTATATAGACAACTCATTTCATGAGACGAGCTCTTAACCAGGTATAAATTTCCAGTAGTTTAGCAGAAAGAGCAGAATGTCAATAGACTAGATTAAAAGTAAAATGTCTGGCAAAAGGAAAATTGTGTATGTTTAGTATGGCTTCACAATAAGATTTATCTAATTATCTAGACTTCACTAATTATTATCAGGAAAAAGAATTACATTTTTCTATAGAAGTGAACAGTTCTCTGCTGCTTTTCAAAAGAAAACCATAATATCCAACAAAATTAAACAGTAAGAAGCTGCTTTCGTGAAAAGTTTTATCACAAGTTCAAACAAGTTACCAAAGTTAATTTATAAAAACTTTCATTTTTAACGCAATTTTCCCCTTGAAATGCTTAAAATCTTTTTGGAAAATATTACTGTGTAGTAATTACCGTTAATTTTTGCTCGATGTGGGGCTGAAATAAAACCACTTTAAAAGTTTATTTTAAAATACCCTTACCAACAGAAACATGGAATACAATTTCATATTATATTTTTTCTTGGAAATATAATTTTTATATTTTTAAATTGTAATAAAAAATTTTGTATATTTTTATAAGCTGCATATTATTTCACTAATTATGCTATATTATAATCTAGATGATTGATCTTATTTTCTGTCATCCACGAAATCTTATACTTTCTTACTAGTTTCAAAAGTTCCAATTGTTTATTGTAGCGAATGTATAATTTTCCTTCATATACGAATTTTAAGGTTGTACAAATAATAGGAGCAATCACATAGATAAATAAAACTGTGTTCACGTAAATTTCTGCGAAATAGCATAATTTAAGCAGATTCACCACTTTCAAAAGTTCTAAATTAGCGTTCGGAAGTTCATTTGTGTTTTGGAAATTCGTTTTCAGTTTCAGTATACTTTAACATAAAAATTCTTTAGAATATATACAGGTTCATATATTCAAAGCTTTTACTACAGTGAATTAGATGCATTGTTAAGGTTTCGAGTGGCTAATTGTGAGCGTTTTAAGGAAGTTTCATCTCAGGTTTTCATAATCGGATGTTGTAACTGGTGTGAATTTTCCTTCAAGAATGAATGTATTATCTTTATCAAGGTTCAGGAAATAGTAGCACATTATACTTTGAAATGAAACTGAATCTTCAGAGGCTATAATCATAATCCGTGTTATCTTTTCACACGTTTCAGAAATTTCAAGCAGAATCTTTGACCTTAAAATGACACCTATCTTCGTTTCGAGTAAATTCATAGTTAGTAGGTGAATATCTAGAATTATTATTATATTTAAATTAGTTGAAGAATTTTTGAAATATACTATGGGTTCCTCTGAGGCTAATCACCGAAACACAGGCACAGGGAAACTAATTTTTTGAAATTTAAATTTGTTTTTTTTGTGAAGTTTTATTTATGGATGCAATGTACTTAAGAATAAATTTATCTGTTTGTACTTGAGAAATATTTTTGATAAGAATTGATAGTGAATAATTTGAATTAAGATATCGTTGATAAAAATTAATTAACGCAGAAAATTATCTACAATATTTTTTGCTCCGTATTTCGCCTTATATTTACTTTCAATAATTCTAAAAATGCAAGTTGCTTACCATTTTAGAAATGGCCGTAGGAATGAATTTACTACTATTTACTCATAAGTAACTAAAGTAAGTAATATTTTGATGTAAGGGAATTCAAGATGAATGAAAGAATGACTGATTAAAAAGATAGGGGAACGGCGGGTAGTACGGGCCACCTGTTGTTTCTATTGCTAGTCGGTAGATAGCAGCCCTTTATTATGCCTACAGTACAGCCTTTGCATCAGTGTGCTATATGCAGACAGGTGGTTGACATAGCTGCTTTTTGTCATTCCTGAATAAATTTTCTTTGTTTGTGACCCTATAAGTTGTTGCTTCGTATAATTTTTGACGACTCCTTGCATTTCTACAGGTATGAATTAAAATTATGAAACTAAAGTTATTATTTCTGACTTTGTTTAGATTATGGTGTGAAAGTTTCATCTTGGTTACTTTAACAGAATTTAGCCGTCACTATGTCTTTCTTTTCACTGTCGGTCAGGTAGTACGGACCATACCAAAATTGGGTAGTATGGACCATGTCAAAATCGGGTAGTATGGACCATGCAAAAATCGGATAGTATGGGTCATGTGAGTATGGCATAATTTTTTTATTTTACGAAAAAATGTCGAAGTTCAAGAAAACTTCTAGGGGCGAGGATCGAGGAGAGTGGTCTGAGGATGCCATGAATCTTGTAAATGCAAGGGGGGATACCCGCGGTGGCCTAGTGTTAAGGTCTCGGCTTCAGGGCCGGAGAGTTCCAGATTCGAAACCCGATTAGACTGAAATTTAGCCACGTTTGTGGGCCCCTTGCGCGTTAAATCATTCGTAGTTATCAAACATCTTCCCCCTGGTGTGGTGCGGTATTTTGAAGAGGAGGTGTCATCCTCGGCATCTGACAAACAATTACGAGGTCTGTACCAAAATATCCACCGTGTTCCTTCAAATCGGGACGTTAATATAACTAAACAAATTGGAATTAAAATTGTTTTGGAAAATAAAGTGTCTAAAAGGACTATATTTGACCATTAAGGCTTGTCTATAGAAAAACTACAAGGAAAAAAGATTAATTAATTACCTAATAACTAAATAAGATTAAATAACTAATAAGATAACGTTGGAAATGTAAGAAAATTTATTTCTATTATTTTTCTATTATTGTAATTTGGCTACAGATTCAAAATATTTTCCTTTACACCCCAAAAAATTATTTGTTTTTATTTTAAACCTTGTGTTCTTTAGCGTGACCCATACTAGCCGACAATTTCAAATTTTTGCTAAGTATCGACTTAAAAATTAGTTGTCATATATGATTTGTATGGCTTAGATGAATTTGTTCAATATAATGAACATGAAGAAAAATGTTCAAATAAAGGATTTGATCAGTTATAGCTCATTCCAACAAATAATATAAACTTTATACTAATTTCCTTATGGGGCCCATACTACCCGCCGTTCCCCTATAATTATATTGAGCTATAATTGTCAAAATATAATACCAAAAGAATTTCGACTTCATTTATCGGATTAATTTCACATGTAAAATATTTGAAAAAGTTAAAAAAATATTTTTAGATTGTGAGATTATTTTTCTAATGGTCTTCGAACTTGCCAAAATCCCGTTTTCTTTAATCAGAAAAAAATGTAGTAATAAACAAATGTATTCTCTTCACTAATAGTCTGTAAAAATGCTTTGGGAAATTGTGATTTATAAGTTTATTGACATTATAATAATTCAACATTTGAAGTTGGAGAAAGAGAGATATGTACCTAATTCTTATTGAAAATACAAGGATTGTTTCTGCTACCGAGTAGTTTAACACTTTCAGACGCACATTCTAATTTTCTTCCTAAATATGAATCAAATTCGTCTTTAAATCCATAAGAAAAGACGAGTAGAGCTTGTTTTACCATTTTTGTGTTTATCAGATATTAGAAAATGCATTTTTAATATAAGACCATTATAAGATCACCACCCTCCTAAAAATACTCAATGGGGTGGTTTAGAAAGTAACCACCCCAACTTTGAAATGGTTAACGGGAAAATGCGTCTGTAATTAAATGCTAGTTTTACAGAGCTTAACTGGAAAAATTGTTCTGCAAATCTTGATTACAATAAACATTTTTGAGCTACCATTAAAACTAATTCGACTTCCTCATTCCCATTTTATTACCATAACTCTTTGTAGTCCATTGTCGAGGTACACTCGACATCAGTTTTTTTACCGGCAAATCCTCCTTGACATTAGCTTTTTACCAGAAGTTCTTTGTGTTGTGAGCGTGACATTTTTGACTCAAGTTGGTTTTTTATACCTTTAATTAAATTACCTTAAAATGTAGTTAGCAATAAAATCACTGAAAATGGCTTGGGCTTCCTTGAAATATTTTGAAAAGACTTTTGGACTGCAAAGAATTAAAATAGAACAAATGCTCGCAAAATATGGCTTAATGAAACATGTATTACACAAAAACAAACTAATCAATTAGTAACCTGTAATGTGAAGAAACTAAAGAACTTGTTTTCTTTTCTTTAAAACAGAAAGATATATTTTTTCCTTCTACATAAAGTAGCTTCACCTACTGATATAAATTCATTGCAGTAGCCTTAAAGTTTTTACAAAATATAAAAGAAGTAGCTGACAAGAATAATTCACTAGCTGAAGTCTAAACAGGCGCAATAACCACATTTTACGTTCGAAATCCAATTTAAACCATTTCTGTAGCATTTTTCGTAATTTATTTGCAATAAAAGATCATAGCCATAGTTTCTTCCAATCGATTGATATCTCACGTTGATTTGTCTTGTGTTTTGCCACTGAAAATGCGATCCTCTGATACGTTTCCAGAATAATCTATTACAAACCAGAGTTCCTAGGTAATCCAAAAACAAGAACTTCTTATTCCGAATCTTCTCCAGAAAGTCTTCCGAAGATCTCTAGGATTAGCGAAAGAAGTATCAGTCGTACTTGTGAATAGCTGTCTTATCCTGCAGACCATTGAAGACTGCACTAGTGGTACTACTGTTTCGAGATTACCACGAGCAAATCTTCATCAATAGCTAATAGTGTTTTTGAAAAGCAGCAACGCTTTTACTGACGACATTGGTTGTTGTCTCCATGCTTTCTATGATGTTGGACGCTAAGCGATGGGCTTAGTGTTTATAGCTGTATGATTGTCACGATTTGTTTTGGATGTTACGATGAAAGGTTTTTTGAGCTTCCTGCCGAAGATATAAATTTATCAGCTGTATTTCGTTCATGGCAGAAAAGGGCATGCGGCTGTACATTTATGACCCCCCCCCCATATAACAAAATAAGTCCTGGTACTTAGTCTCCGAGTTAAAACGAAAATGGCAATTAAATTAAGGGATGATTTTGAACTTCTTTTTAAAATTATTTCCTGCGATGCTGAGCTGATCGCATGAATTAATCAGCAATTCTAGAGACACAATTAACACGAAAATAACAGAACCTAGTATGTTGTAGGTTTTCCGATTTTTTTATGACATTTAGGAAACAATTTAGTTATTTTGATAGAGATTTATGTTGTACTTTTCTCAAGTAAAGAGATAATTATACATAGAAATTTTTAGCTAGTGAGTGAAATAGTTTTTATGTTCTTTATATGAGGTA
>BGPR01008069.1:0-37829 GCA_013235015.1 Araneus ventricosus | reverse complement strand
TTTTTTATTTTTAGAGCGACTGTGAACCAAATATAAAGCTATTTAAGAAGAGATAATCCATTCTGAGATCTAAAATGTCGTATTATTTATTAAGTGTCCTGCAATTCTAAGAAGGCAGTGATTTCCTACGCAGAGCCTGAATTCGAATTCGAAACCTAAAACTAATTCTGCCACTCAATTGTCCTCTTAACAAAATATTCCTTTACCTCCAAACAGATTACATTCGAAGAGTTAACCCTAGAAAATAATTAATTATCTTGCAATTTACACGATATATGAGTTTGGTTCTTAATTTTTAGAGTGACTTTGAACCAAATATAAAGCTTTTAGCATGCGAGTTTAGCGACTGCTTGGTAACCTGACATATATACATGGAATGTAAATTAATCTTGGATGTATCCCAGGTATTAGAGAACCATATTTGTCTTCACTAGACATTCGCCAATTAATCAATATTTTTGATCGCAAAAGGCACTGCTTAATCTCCGCATTTTCCAAGATCTTACTGACACGTAAAAGAATTTTACCTTTAATTTATCGCTTTCTCTAATTAATATTCAGGAATCAGTTTCATACTGATTATTAAAGATAGTTTATTCTTCAGCATAAAATAATCGTTGCTTTGTACTCAAAAATTGAACCTACGCTTTTAATCTTAATTCTTTTAAAGGAAATAATTCTGTAGCAGGTTGTAGAAAGGAGAATAAGATGCCACGATAGAAAATCGTCTAATATTTTGGAGAATTGTCGAATTTGTAATTATTCAAATCAGAATTTTTCAAGTCGTGCCACCTAATTCACGACATACACCCTAGATTGATGAATTTGACTCAATCGCTTATTAAAAAATAAGCTGTAATAATTAATTGATCGATTTGTGTGGGTTAGGTTAGGTTAGGTTATATTAACGTCCCGTTTTGAAGCAACACGAGGGCTATTTAGGGACGGGCCTCATAATTTTGAACCGCGGTCAGATGACGAGGACGACACCTGAGCTGGCACCCCCCTCTCCAAACTTCCGCGCCACACCAACGGGAGGACGTTTGGCCACTACGTATGATTTAGCGTGCAACAGGCCCCATACACGGCGGATCTTCAGTGGAATCGGGTTTCGAACCTGCGACCCTCCGGTCCCGAGGTCGAGACCTTACCACTAGGCCACCGCGGCCTCCGATTTGTGTGGGATGGAAAGAAAGAAACACGCCATTCCACTGAGAAGTTTTATTAAAATGATGCACACACTCCTAAACAAATAAGTTTTGTATATGATCACCCTCTTACGCAGAGTAGAAAAATTATGAATTATCGACCTAACCAGCTTAAATAAATAAATAAATGTACTTAATTTAAGTAGTAACTTAAAATTTTTCAAGAATGTAAATTTTATATAAGCTTCATAAACAATAAGAAAATTAGCCGAAACAGCAAGCATATTACAAGCACGTTAGAGTAAAACAATAAGAAGTTTATCCATCTCTATAATGAGGGCAAATGCATCATCATATCTTTGATATTTCTGATCCAAAATACATCTCTTTAAATTATAGCTTTATTGGAAGAAATAGTGAAAGCTAAATAACTCCTTAATTATATTCTAGCATGTACGTGAGCTTTCTATAAAATATTTGCATGAAATCAATTAGTTAATTGGTTTCAAAAAGAAAACAGAGTTCACTAAAGTTACTCGTTTGAAAAATATAAATTTTTATCTGGAAGTAAATTACGCTTGGTAATTATAATGTAAGAACTGAATGGGAAGAAACAAAAAATATCACCGTTACGTTTTTACAAATTCTTCTCATTAAACTAATATAATCTGAGATACAGCGTTTTTCAACTTTTTACTTTAAGCTTAATTACATTATTTTCGCTGAATACTTTGTTCATTTTGCATTTCTTATATCTTTAATCCTATTTCATTTGGTTTGTCAGTTTTGTTCATAGAATTAGAATTTTGTCATTTAGTTTAAAGTAAATAACGTAAATATAATGTAAAAATTTTTTTATGGCTACATAACTGTTCATATACAAAATTTCTATTAGTTTTGTATTTCTTATATATGAAGTTCTGTCTGGTCAGATTTTGTGGTTGTGTAGTTAATAACAAACTGAATTTTTTCATTTAGTTAATGTAAGTAAAAAAAATTAAGCAAACTAATATGAATTTATCATTTTTTTATTTAAGAAGAAAGCAGTTCTTCTTGAATAAATAGGAAATTTCGATTGAGATAAAAGTTGCAAATTTAATATGAAACTATATCCCTATTAATGTTTATATTAGTTTTTTCCAGCAAGGTCCACTGGTATACAACTGTCAGTCCCGGATATTAAGGACCCTGAGTCCACGCACTCCGTCGAACCCCAATCATCCCTGGTGGTGTGTATGAAACTATATCAAAATTAAAAACTAGTATACATTCTTAATAAACGGAAGATAATTTTCTAAAAAATTGTTATAGTTTTATTTCAAATCAGCAATGAAATTATTCTAATACTTAAAAAAAATTAACATTTCAGTATAAATATTTTTTTCTGTTCGGTAAATAATGTTTTGTCTCAAAGTTTAAGAAACTTGAACTCATTTGATGTTATCAATATTTTAAATAATAATAATAAAAGAAACCAGGTGTGCATGCATTATTCTAGAGTAAGAAAGGCAGTTAGACATGCAGCTACAAAGTCCGTGCTGAAATATATTGTAAATATGAAGTTAATTTTGGAGCGATTTTTCAAACTTAAATTACATTTTCAATTAATTCAAAATTAAACGAATTTTTTATATATTGCACCGTTTTTGCCCAATAATTCGAGACAGTAAAAAGATTTTTTCATCATCTTAAAACTCAAAACAATTTCTTTTTAATAACATTACTTTGATTATTGGCCAATTTTCGTCTAATTAACCCGTCAACGCCCAGAGTCCTATTTATAGCACAATTACATTTCACTTCCGAGGCTTAACAGAATGCATTCCATTGTTTCTTTTTTGCTTTTTCTAGGCAGTTAATACGTATAACCAAACTCCGAAACAGTTCTCAGCAGGAATATACTATCAGTTAGCCATATTTTCAAGTCAAAGTGACATTTTGAATTTTTTTAAATCTTTGTTTGATTTATTTTTGAGGTAATGCAAGAGATTAAAAGGTGATTTTAACTTTTTTGATATGTTACTGTATTTTAAAAATGTTTGATATTTATGTAAAAAAGTTTTTAAACAGGATTTTTGCCGATTTTAAAATTTTTTTCTAAAAAAAATAAAAGAAAGAAAAACAAAGAGATTTTTTTCTCCGATTTTAATTTTTCTTCAAAGTTAAGTTAGTCTTGGTGTTTTAAACATAATTGAATAGAAATTTATTGAAATCTATGCTTTAAATTAATTTGGGCGCTAATGGGTTAATTTGCTCAAAAGTTAGCGAAAACAAGACTCAACCACGAAAATTCAACTACCTTGTTTAATCGCTGTAATTGAAACTGACTTTATGTATTACAAATTAATGAACAAATTATTTAGAAAAATCTTTAGTCTTCGTTATAAATTCATTAACATAGCTGGTTTACACTTACCCACCAAATCCAAAAATAGAGCTCATTATCTCTAACTTAAACTAGATAATTAAGAAATGGCTGATAACCTCTTACAAAGACAAGGAATATCCTAATAAATAATGCACTGCACGAACACTGTTGGAAAATACTTTCTCGTCTGAGCTAATTCAATTCCTTCGATCTTTAACGAGGATTTTTGTAAGAGTCAAGAAAAGAAGAAAAATGAGCCCAAACTTTATAAAGGCCAAAAATTCACAAAGTAAGATTTCACTAATTGCGAACAGAACCGGGTGTGAACTTTTCCCCGGAAGTTTTCTCCATTCCGATTTTGCTGATTTAAATGAGTTCTGACGAATAAAATAAGTGCGGAGCGCTTTCAAGGTGTGTTTGATTCCAAATAGGCTCTAAAAGTTATCCTCATCTGTGTCCTGCTATACCGAAAATTCCGGCAAGTCTTAATTTTGTAGTTCGAACGGGGTTTTCCTTTGATAGAGAGACTTTGGAGTTTGCATTTGAAAAATAGGGGTTTCGGCTCGATACTGATATAAGTCATTTCTTTATAAAGGTTATTTTGTTAGGGTAACAAAGTTTGAAATGTATATTTGCTTATAAAGCAGGGGCGTAGGCTTATGTAAAAAGGCATCGACTAGAGACAGTGGGTTAAAAGGAACCATAAATTGGAACTATCATATTTCTGACTTCATTATAAAATCGAAAACTTCAGTGGATGACATTTTTCTAATCAGAGTTCCTCATTCTGTAGATACATCAAATTTTTTGAAAATTAAAATACATAAATTATAAATATTTTATACATAATGAGTCATAATAATTAAATTGATTATTAATGTATGTAAAATATAAGTCAGAAAATATACACGTACACAAAAATACATTACGAATACATATTTGTATGTTTTTAATGATTATTCAAATACCAGACCAATTAAAGAAAATAAATGAAATATTGCTTCTGATGAAACCAATCTTATTATGAAGATGCAGATAACTCTCTTATATTTACTTTATATTTTCTTGTGTATTTTGTCGAATATATCTGCTTGTTCGTTTTTTCGTACAAGATATGTTGAATAAATGCATTTATTTTTCGTTGAGATCAAATTCAGATCCGCCAAAAGAATTCAGAATAAACAAACAAAAAATATTGACGGAATGCAGGTCTGGTTTCATCAATAGGAGTACAGAGTAAAAAACTTAGGGAAATAAATTCTTCGAGCAAGAACGTTTTTACTATCGGTTAGTCTAAGAAAATGTTCCCTCGCCTTTAGGGAAGAACTATTCCCTACAGAGAATTTTGGAGTAGTTCTATAAATCTTCGTTCCGTGTTGATTATACCAAATTTTCCCCAACGTATAGAATAGCTCTTAGAAACACTTAAATCTTGGTTTGATGAAAATTCATTTTACGTCATTTTTTCCGAGAACAAGTTTCACCTGGAATATTTATCATTTCATCGCTTTTTGTTATTTCTTAACTGTCTAGGAAAACAGTTTTTTTATAGCAAATTCTGATTTTGCGAAATGATGAATACTTATTAACAAGAAACATTTCCTTAAAGGAAATAAGGGAAACGTTTTGCAAAATAATCGATAATAGCTTCTGACTGATTATTTATAAATTAAGTATTTATTTCATTGATGATTAATTTATCTGTGATTTATTTCTCGTTTTTCAGGTATATGCTTTGTGGGGTCATCGCCCAGTGTTACCGGGGTCTAATCAGAGATCAACAGACTTAAAGAAGCCACAGAATTTCAGCATATCAAAATTTAATAAAACTTCTTGAATAAATGACTATTTTACAGGTCAATTTGTAAGTGATATGTTCATTCAAGAATAAAGAATAACAAGTCCCGGATATGTATCGCGAGAGTCAATGAAAAGCGTAACTTGACTTAGTCAAAGTTACTAACGGTGAGTTTACTCGTGAAACAACTTTACCATAAAGTTCAGGAACTATGAGAGTTCAGCAAATTGCACCAACTCAGGGCCAGTTATGAAAACACCGAGGATCGGTATATGAAATTGAGGTTATCAGAACGCTCAATAAATTGCAGTAATCCACCACAGGGATACTTATAGCCAGCCTCTGACTAAAGTCCACCCAGGATGAGTAAGAAGATACCGAGAGTCGGTATGACAACAAGGTTTTACGAACGCCCGTTAAATTCACGCAATCCACCAAAGGTATGCTTCCATTACATGCGACAGCTCACTATAGCAGCTGGTTCAGCCAAAGATTTGGCTACAATCACGGGGTCAAAATTTCGCCCGTTTCATCTAAGTTTCAGATCTCGTCTGCTGATATAGAGAATGTCTTATTTCAAACTCGTGTGATGCAAATATAAATTAACTTTCCTCAAGTATTCTCTAGAAATATATGATTTCATACATCTGTTATATGAAAGGACAATATTTCTAGAAAGAAGTTTACTATTATTCGGTGATTTCATGCATAATCTATAAGTCGACACATGTTGCCTTCTTTTCTAATTAAATTTGGAGGTCATAGGTATGTCCAAGGAATGATTTTAGCGAATGTGATATCTTATAATAGCTGGGTCATAAATCAGAAATATGATTTGCAAAACTTTATTTGTCAAATGAATATAAATATAATTCGTGCATTCTTTTGTATTATATTTTGAATATAGTAGGTAAACTATTTCTCAACCCTCTGTCAATCGCGTGGGGCACAGGTGTTCCCCATTAGATTTGAAAGCGCTGCGTTTTAAATTCCATTCATTCCTTAGGGTCCAAACCTTCAGTATTCCTGACAGGAATACTGAAGGTTACAGGAATTGACAGTTGATCATTCTTCTTCTTTCGTGGTTTATGTGAAATGTTCGGAATTTTCATTGCATTTTTGTATTTTCTACAAAAATATTTTTAAAAAATAGTCACCTAAAATTATTTTTGCTCTTTTTGCGTTTCTTGGATGTTTAATCTTTAATTTGCAGTCGTTGCATTTCCCCCCCGAAACAATATTTGTAGAAAAAAAGAAAGAAAATGGAGCACTTATGTACCCCTCACGCCTAACAGTGTAACAAAATATCACGCGCCTAACTGAGGGTTAAATTCAAAAAGGCCTATCCCATTTAATTGATTAAGAACTAAAAGTTTGAAAATATTTGAAGTTGAAACAAAAGTTTCCATTTGATTTCATATGCTGCAATGCAAATTAACTACTATAAAAATATCGAACTAAAGATTTATGATATAGTTAAATTTTTTCATCGTTCGATTATATACTCCCTGATTTACTCTAAAATTTCATTCCAAATTTTATCTATAATTTTATTTCAAGATGATAATATATTTTTTGAATAAAAAATTGTTTATTAAATACAATTCTCATAAAAATTTCGCACTTCTTATTTCCCACATTCTCCATATTTTCCCAACTAAAAACATAATAACTTACTTCGAATTTTTAAAAAGGAAAACAGTTCAGCTATTGAAAGTTTAAGAAAGTATTCTTCTTTTCATTTCAAAAAGTTATCAGCATTTCAAAAAATTATCAAGTAATATTAAAAAGAAATGAAATAAATTCCCTATATGAAATTTATTCTCAAAGCCAAGAAAGTCAATGTAAAGATTTGTAGCTTAAGTATAAATCAGTCAAACCAAACGACACGTCCACCACCATAGATATTTTTAATCAGACGTAAAATAACAAATATTAACATACAGATGGGAATAAAAGTATAAATGTAGATGAAAATAATGGATTCAGTAAATAGTGTTCTTGAAGCGCCAAATAAGATTTACTCTACGGAGCTTCATTAATGATGTTGAATATTTCAACGTTTCTTGAAAAGTTTTTATAGTTGGAAGTGTATCTCACTGAATTAGAAAATTCGTCTAGAATCCTGTTAGAATTTTCTTTATGTATACATGTATAAATTTAGAAATTTGGTTATTACCAAGCTTAAGAATGTTAGACAAACAACCATTCGACTTAAAATTTTCTATTTGAATCCCTAAAGCTTTGTTTATTACAAGCAAAAGTTTAGATAATAAATAAGTATATTTATAAACAACGATGTAAAATGAATTTTCGAAAATTCCCATTAGTTATATTAGTTCATCTCCGACTAAATTTTTAAAAATGATGCATAAGAGAAGAAAAAATGCATTACAAAGGACTTTACAGGCTACTAAAAATTGAATATTTCCTAGATAATTCAAGACGGCAATGTACGGTTTTCCCTAGAGATAAAACAGTAGCGAATTAATGTAAACATATACGTCGTTACCCATTGGGAAAGTTAGAACTGAGAGCAATAGGTGAAAGTTCGGAATTTTCACATGGCGTCAGGAGATTACAAGAATGGATTCTTCAAAGTCTGCTATTTATTTCAGGTCAATAAAAATCTTTTTGTAAGAAATGGAGTTTAACTCATTCTAGCTATGTCAAGAAATGCATTAATGAATAAATCACATACAGTTAAAGTCAAAATATAAAGGATGTTTGTTCAATGTTTTCTTCCCATAGGAAATGGCCTTTCGGATATTTTATATCACATTTCACCACATACTACAATGTGTCGAACCATGCAAATTTCTGTCTTCATATTCGAAAAACTTCCCAGAATGCACTGCGTTTGAAATTCTTTTCAATTCTTAATGCTAACTTTACAGGTAATTTTGAAACCTCTGCTTGAAGATCTGTCAATTTTTCTTTCAACAACAGTGCTTTTAAAGTTAGATTGTAAATTATTAATTGAAATACTTTACGTACAAGAATTTCGTATTATTCTACTGGAATAATGTCAATGAAATCTTCCCTAATGTAGTAATAAAAAGTAACTTGTAGAATCATCAAAAGGAATCAGAGAATAAAATGCCTATTTTAACACAAAGTAGCTGGATTCTGATATACCGTGAACGGTACCAAAGTATGGAGATGTTTGTACCATTAGAAAAATATTTTGTCAGAAGCATAGAACTGCTTCAGAAAATAAATAAAATCTCAAAAAACTGATTGAATTCGTAGATTGCTCATTGTTTAGCTGATGTTTTTCCCTCTGATAATTTCCATATTCACGTAATTATAAAAAGTAATAAAATTTATTAGTTTTGAAATAAAATTTGAATAGCATAAATGAATTGCCAAGTTGATATAGAGTACAAATGCAGTTTGGCATTTTTTAGTTCCCAAGAGGAGGAAGTCAGAATAAAATTCAGATTTTTTAAAATTTTGAATGTTTCTGATGAGAAATTAATTTGTCAGAAAATCCCATGCCAAAATTATCAAGTCTGGTCAGAATTCTTCGATTTTTTAACAATAAGTGAAAGATTTTTCCGCACTCGGCGACCAGCGTGTTCGCCGGGAATTGATTTCAATTGAATCTTGCATCATTTTATATCCATGGTTCCTTTAACAACGTAATTTTAAACTTCAGATTGTGGTAGAAATTTAACCCATGTTCTTTTTGTGGACTTTCATCTGTTCTGTTCATTGTCTAAATAAATGTCCTTAATTGAGTCAAATAACTGACTATGTCATGTAACATCTAATTGCACGTTGTCGGCGACATCTTCACTTTCTTATTCCTCTTGCAAAATATGCATTCGATTACAAAAATAAATGGCTCAGTGCATTTATTGGGCAGCGGCCTGTGAATTGGATTAAAACAGGCTGAAAAAAGAATGAAAACATAGCAACCATAATAATTCAGTTTAATGTATATATTTCTCAATATACGTAATTTCTCAGAGCTGCTTGGTTTGCAGATTCCAAAAAAATTTGATGAAATAAGATATGATAGCAAAATATATTAGGATATTACCTCAACTTTCAACCTTGAAGGAGAAATAAGCAATTAAATATTTGTTCAAACAATCAAAACGGTTTGAATTGCGTTGTAACAATGAAAACTATTGCTGTAAATTATGCCCAAAAACAATTTTAAAAAATATTAAAATTAGAGAAAAATTGTACGGCATCTTAATTGTTATTATTGGAAAGGTAATGTTTTGCACTTTGAGGTGGCGTAAAAATGATTTTTGTGCTGTAATATGTTCCAAAGTTATTAAGGAAAAACGCCAGAATTTTGTTTATTTTTTAATTAAGGAAATTTTAATTAAAATTTCAAAAAAGGCACATTCCCACCATTCAAAGTATGCTTGTGCCAAATTTCGTAGCTCTAGGTCCAGTGGTAGCTCTAGTGGTATTTCGTAGCTCTAGGTCCACTGCCCTGTAGAGGACCAACACACACACACTCACACATTCTCCTTTATTATTAGTAGAGATGTAAAAATTAAACACAACAGCTATCTGTACGTTCTTACACATTCAAATGTCATAATATATTGGATATTTTGCATCAATTAGTGTTGAAGCTAAAAAAGAGATAATTAAAATTATTTTTATTAAAAGCTTCCTAAATATGGTGGCAAAACAGTTAGAAAAATGAAAAGCAAAAGTAACAATATATTGTTCAATTTAAGATCTTGTTTTCACACCTATATATTTTTCATAATCGAAATTTGCAAATTGAAATGTATAAAAGTAAAGCAGATGGATAACAATTTATGAATAATAAAGATATAATTGAGGATAAAAATGCAGGAAAAACGTATTGCATTAATTTTAATTGTACATAGCCATTTAAACCCTAGTTAAGTTTATAAAATTTTAAATATACACAGGATTAACCAGCTTTCATTTGTGCGGTACTTATTAAAGAAATTAAATTCGCTTTCAAATGACAGCAGTTCATCAAATAAAACTAAAATTAGGCAAAAATTCCTGAAATAATTAAAATAACTTTCTTCCTTTTGCCTAACATTTGCGTTTTATACGAGAGTTGAGGGATCTAATACAAATAAATTTCACGGGTTTATAATAAACCCTTAATACTATTTTATAACGGAAAATCGATGATCTTTTTTGGAATCTCAAACAAAGATGTGTGATTAATATGAAGCACAATTCTAAAATTATAAGAATTATCTAATTAAACGAGTCCACAAAGTTAAAAGAAGATTTGTTATCTTTTCAAAAAGAACAAATACGTCTCAGTAATTAATTAGCCGAGCGGAATGACAGAATGACAAAATCTTTTCAAATGCTTCTGCATACAATCTTCTCTAATAACGAACATGTCAAAAGCATGCATCTTCGAGGTTGAAATGATTTCCAAGAATTAATGAAGGTTGTAATTGTAAATGCAAGTTTCATCTATGCCATTTTAGAAATATTAATAGTTAAAAAGTTGGAAGAACCTATTTTCTAGAAATTTAAGATCCAATCATGCTGTCTTGTTAATCAAATTGCGTGCACTGTTAATATTGTTAAATTCTTTGAACTTATGCTGATTCTTCTGCATACCGTGACAAGATATATCAAACTTATTAAAATTTCATCTTATGTTGTTGCTAGTTGAATGATTTGAAAGAATAAATCTAAAATTATAAAATAAATACTTAGGTGACCGGCAACCTGTCAGCATTTTATTCATTCTTTTATTTTAAGTAATAGTAAAAACTTTTTGATAGTATTGTTACTCAACATTTAATAAAATCACATTGAAAAGAGAAAAAAAAAAATTAAAAAAATATTTTGATCTGCCTCTTTAGATGAAATTTAATTTTTTTAAAACTTGTTTTTGTCAAATTCTCTACTGTATTTTCTAAGTTCGATTTAGAATTAAGTTTGAAGTAATGATCAATATATATGAAATATGAAGTAGCATCTTACTACATATGAGCAATACTTTGATTTATTGAAAATGGGTTTACACGTCTTTTGTGCTTTAAAATCCTAGCTAATTCACTAACAATAACTTATTTGATTGGCTATATCTGCTTAAACAGTCCATAAAATTTTTAAACATATATTTAAATTCATAGTTGTGATTTCCTTTCGGATTCTTACTTCTCTAAAAAGTACATACTTTGCGAAATTTTTTTTCTTAGTTCTTTGGTGTATTCCTGATTACAGGCGAGTATAAAGTGCCACAAGGGAGGACAAACTACGGCAGTTCCCTCCGCTAAGATTTAAGTGAACTTCCTTAGCTTTTTATTTTCTCAACTTATTTCCAAGGAATTCCATGAAACAAAGCGACACCTGCAGAGAATATCGTTAACTAACCAACGACTCGAGCAACAAAGGACCCCAGCAATATACTTAAAAAAACTTGATGTTATCAGATAAATTTTCGGGAGTATTTTTGATTACAGGAGAGTATAAATTGCCACAAGGAGGGTCAAACTATGCATTTCTCTCCATCATGCTTAAGGGGACATACGACTTTTAAACCTCGAAAAATGGGGTAAATTCAAATTCGATACATTATATTTCTAAAACAATGTAACTCACAAACTCACTTCTTTTTTCCAGAAAAATATCTGTTCTTTCTCTTATAGTACACTCATTTTCAAACTTTTATAATGGTACGTATTTTTTTGAGAGAGTAATAAGTATGGGTATAATTTTTAGAGAAAAATGAGATAGTCAAAATGAGATCATCTTGCGAGCATGATTTCGGACAAAATATTTTTCTAAACACAATATTTTGGGTATCTAAGTAATCCAAATAGTTCGTTTAAGAAACTGAACCTCAATTTATTAACATTTAAACTTAATTTCTTTTTATACCAATTTAAAATAAAAATGTTAAAAATTGTTAAAATTTCAATTTTTCTAACCCCCATCCCCCCAAAAATAACTTCTTTGGAGAAAATATGTACAAAACTGTGGTTCAGTTTGTAGAACATGGCACAATACATATTCAGCAAAAGTTTTATGCAAAAATATTCAGTAGTGTTAGGAAATTCTGCATTTTAAGCTACGAAGCCTGCATCTTTTCTAAATTGTCTCTCATACCTTTACTCTAGGATTCGAAGCATTCTTTCTTTAAGATTTTTACGTCATTTCTTTTAGCTAGTCACTTAACGTGACATCCATATTATCAGCTATTTAATTGGAATTGTATGACGTTGTCTATTCGATTCCCGCAGCTGATATGTATATCTACTGATTATTAGCAGAGTATATATACTTGACTCTACTATGTCATTTAGGGTACGGTCTGTAGGTCCTCTAAGCATTCTCTCCTCGGAGAGATGTAAGCTGTTGCTGGTACTGTACCTATAAGATGTAGGACAAGTATCAACCCTGTTAAATGGAAATGTGGTAATCTGTAAATATGTTCCTAAATGTGGTCGTTCAAATAAATGTCTCTTTTAACTTATATATTTCGTCATTTCTGAAACAATAAGAAATGCTCTATCTCATGGAAATTCCACTTCAAAAAGCCAGGACGCTTTTAGCTTATTATCCAGCAGCTCTTCATAACTAGTGTTACTCAAGCTGCCTGTCTCTACTACAAGGATTATAGTTTTTACGAGACTAACAAGTGATATTGGCAAACTCGCTTCCTGTGCCTAACAAATAGTTCTTGAGGTATCGTGAGCGCAATATCAAAAAAACAGATTTTGAGATATAGCGCTTTAAATATATGGCCATATTAAATATTTACATTGAATAGCTGATACATTTTCCTTTATAATATTCATAATTATGAGAATTTTTTAAGGCTGATGGTTTTAAATTGTTAAAAAAAGACAGGGAAATAATATACATTTTTTTCCATAAAATCGAAAATTTTCGAGGTTTAACAGTCGTGTTTCCCCTTAAAAGAACACTAGCTATGTGACCCGGCGTTGCACGGGCTATCTCGAATAATGCGTCAGTCCTTGACGGAGAGAAAAAGTGAGGTCATGTGACACATGCCCAACATTCTCTCCTAAATAAATAAGGAGAAATGAGCGGTTCAATCATTCCGTCCGCGTAAAGGATTCAAAATATACTTTTAAAAAATCGCAAAAATGATCTTTATTTTGTAAAATTTCGATTCCGGAATTATTTTTTGTCTGACTTTAGTACGGAAGGAATGAGATAACCCAGCGTTGATCGGAATCCGCATTTTTCATATGCCCGCCTCCAGTTTATATGCACATGAAGCAAGATGCACTGCGTACATGAAATCTAAAAGTGAAACCTCATAGAAAACAATAATTTTAGTAAAAACCCTATATGAGAGCGATTTAATTTTCCCTGTTTCTTTATATCAATTACCAAAACCCACACAAAACTCTATCCACATTGACTTGTTGCATTGTTCAGGTTTCCATATTGCAACAATACATTTTTTTTATTTCTGTCAGCGTCACTTTTTTATTGTTGTTGTAACAATGTTCTTTAAAGTAAACGACTTCAACAATAAAATAAATTTTGAATTGCGCTGTAACAATGAAAAGTATTGTTATAAAGTATCTGAAACAATGAAAATTATTATTGTAAATTAGTTTTTCATTAATATCTTTTTCACTAATTAAAATTTCGATATTTAAATGGCCGAAATGGATTCCTTGAATTATTCCCCATCTTTTAGTACTTTCCGCGCGCTTTTCCATTCGGCGGTTCGTGAGAAGATAGAAGGACATACATACATACGTTTGTTTACCTTCGAATTTTAATAGGATAGATCCTTAGCTTCTCAACTTGCTTCTAAGGAATACCGTAAACAAAACCGACCCTTGAGGGCAATAACGTTAACTAATTAACGTCTCGAGCAACAGAGGGCGCCAACAATATATTTAAACAATTAATATTATCAGATAACCCAACCATTTTCACGGCACTTGGCAAAACTTAATTTTCCTTTGAAGAAAAGAGGAACTCTTTTTTTTTACTTTCTCGTATACGAAGTATACAAAGAGAAAGTATTGTAATCGTCAAAAAATTCGCACTCGAGATTTTGATGAATCTCAAGGTTTTAGACCTCCCCGATTCCGAAAACCACAATTTTGAAATTATGTCTATCTGTGAACACGATAACTCGAAAGCGGTTGGAGCTTCAGGGATGAAATTTGGTATATGGTCTTTACAGAAGTTTGGTAAATTTCTATCAAATTTTGAACGAAATACATGTAATTAAAGTTTGTCTGGATGTCTGTCCGTGTTCATATGAACACTTTAACTCAAAAACTTATAAAGCTAGATAGACAAAATTCTGTACACAGTTTTATCATCAGGAATGTAGGTCCGTATAAAAGTTTTGACCAAATTGGTCAAAGGGTTGACTGCCTGTCGATCTAAATAATCGCATGTTTGTGAACACGATAAGTCCTAAACGCAATGAATTAGATAAATGAAATTTGGTATGTGGTCTTCAAATCTTAATTGTAGATCTGTATCCAATTTTAGTTTCATTCGGTTTAAAAAAAGGCTTTAAATTACATATTCGGTTTCTTCACTATAAAAAGGCGCATCACTTGGCGCGTTTATTCCCAGATGTATTAAAGAATGTCGAGTGATACTGCCGCTTGGCGTATTTTTCCCCACCCGTGTTAGGGCGAATGCTAAAAAGTTCACGAGAGACTACTCCTACAGGTTTCCCTTTCATCTTTATGGTCATTATTAAGTTCATTAATTATTCCAGAATTAATCAGACTCTGTAGAACTGTTGTCTCTGAGAATAGGAAACGAATACACGGAAATCTTGTATAAGACGGGATGTTTATTTTGAAGCAGGAGTTCTAAGAAAGGCAAGAAACAAATTTAGTACTGCATTAAAATTAGAAGTGCAATTTAATTTCTTGAGGTTCAATTTTTTGTAGATATTCATTGATTTAAGGATGTGTTATAATTTAGAGTTTCATATGTTTTGTTCTGGTCATTGACAGGGTATGTTTATCACCATAAATTTTATAACAATATAGAAAGAAACAAATTATGCTGAATAAAAGAATTGAATTAAGGTGTATTAAATTCCATTAAAATTTAGCATAACACCTCTTTCTAAATGGCTTTGAATTTTCTTTTCTCTCTTTTTCTCTTTTCTATTTCTTTTTTGCTCACATCAAGATCATCTATTCAAAAATACATCAGCTGCGCATGTTGATGTAAAAAAATACATTAAAAAAGTGTTTTACTTATTTAAATATAGAAACTTTTAGATAATAAAAAGATAAAGCTTCAAATTTATTTGCTTTTCTTCATGCGCTTTTAGCACAAGATATTTTACGAAATCTCCACAATGTTGCTATGATATTCTGAGTGCCACAAAATATTGTAAATTCAAAATACAAAATTTTAGCAAGAGAAGACAAAATAAAGTAACAAAAATTAAGCAATTGGAAAGGTGAAAACAAAATACAAAAAATACAAAATTAATAATATAAGACCAAATAAAAAAATAGTACAAGACCAAATAATAAAAATAGTATAAGACTAATAAATAAAAAAAATGTGTGACTAAATAATAAAAACCCATCGTATTAGTTACGCGGAAAAGCAGCAGCAACAAAAATAACAATGAAGAAAATAGGACAAAGTAAAAATACTTAACTCAAAATGGAGGCGAATCCGGCTCCACACGTTTTCAAGGGACACGCGTAGAATGGATTAAAAAAAGCGGTTTTGATTTCTGTGAGTGGCCTGACAAAAAAATCTTAACTCCCCCGTAATCGTAAAGAAATATAGTATGAATAATGTAGAAAATCTTGTGCTGATAGGGTATTCTGATTAATTATGGGTCTTTAGTTAAAAATTTAATTCGTTTGACTAATAAAATAAACTTTATTGCTGAATCTTTTAATGTTTCCTAAATATTTAGTATTCCATCATACTATGAAGGGCTATAAAATTTTTATGGGACATTTGGCAGCATTCTTTTTGAAACTCAACCATTAGAAATATTAAGTAAGGTACTTAATCTTCTTTTCTCATCGCATTTTATAGAGTAACTGTTTTAAGCGTGCATAGATTTCAAATAGTTTTGCAAATATTTCTTTTACGCTTCTCTTCGGCAAATTCTTAAGAGTAGGGAAAAGTTCTAAAATGTGTCTTCTGTTTTTGTAGTTGAATTTATTTTAAGATTCGGAATTTTCAAAGTGTTGAAAGAAACTTGGAATAGCAAAGTGGAATAATTCTCAAAATATTTGAAAAACAATTTTCAAGAAAACGAATTATTTCCGGAAGGCTTAAGAAACGTTTCTCTGCTTGAGCAGTTCGAAGAAATTTAATTTCGAATTCCAAGCAATTCAAAAAAGATTGAAACGTTTATTCGATATTGAAGGTTTTTATAAAGTTTCTGACATGTACCGTTCAAAACCATGTGATGTTGCAAAAAAAACCCCCATTATATTCTTTTACATGGAAACGATAATGATAAGTCTGAATTTAAACAGACGGTTTTACGTACGTAGAAACGGAATTAAGGTTACAGCGGAAGAACGTATGATTTTAGGAACAAGTAATATTCAAATATTTGGGCTTAGAAACTACCCAGAATCAAAGATTTCAGTGGAAATTGATAAATATTATTCTCTATCTATAAATATTGCTATCAATATTCGGAAATGTTTTAAATATAAATAAGAATGTACATCTAAATGCCATTTTCTCAGAATTACGAATTGCATTTTTTTCCAGATTTTGATCATGACTTGTATCGTCATGAATATAGATCATTCATACGCTTATTTATAAATTCTCTTTCCCTGTGCTAGTCAGTTCCATTGAGTTAACTGACCAAGAAACTTTATTCTTCATTACTAGTTGAACCTTTTTATAGACAGTAAAGTTCAGTTTCATTCATGGTGGAGAATTTGCAGCGCAGCTAGCTTTCACACGGAGAAAGATAAAGAAAAGCCACCACTTAACCATTAGAGTCCGTGACTGATTTGCATCGGAGAACTGTTTGCAATTCATTTATTTTTTATTATCATTCTCCTCCTTAATCCTGTATTTAACGTTAGAATTTACGAAGATTTTCGGTAATAAAAATTGCGTTTTCTTCCAATGGCCAGAAAAAGTCAGCTTGTATCCAAGAGGTTGTTAAAAATATTGATTTACCATAACGGACGAAAACCCATAATAGGTGAGTATTTTTTTTCATCCCGTGTATCGAAAACGAACTTGTAGAGATAGCAACAAATACGTTTTTCTTCCTACATAACAAGTATTAAAACTCGGATGTTAGCAGATTTTTGGGCAAAACACAAATCTAATTAAATTTTATTGAGTTTAGGACAGCGAAGAAAGCACTTTAAATTGGAGGTGTAAGATGCTCAATTCGTCATGGAACCAGTTCCGGTCAACGATGGGATATAAGTAGAGAATAAATAAGTAGCTGATAAGCATGCATAGTTTATGAAATCGCATAATACAGTAATGATATACCCGAGCCAGGTTAGATATAAATTTCCTTTTTTAATTCTTGTTATCCTTTTTTATTATGAAAATTTTTGACTCCTTTGTTTTGCTGCTAATTACCCTTCAATATGAATGCAAACCTTTTCTTAGTCTAAAAGAACCCTTTATCTAACTTAAGCGATTAAATTGAAAAAAATAAAGAGAATATTGGAAAATTTTTTATCTATAATATTAAACCGCAAATTGAAATAAAAATAATAATTTTCCAAAGCTGAGAACTATTTTGAGACCATAAATTTTGCCCACAAAAGTAATCCTGAACCTAAAGGTCTAATTCCATTTAGCGCTGCAATTAAATTCAAGTGATAAACAGTTTTTTTCTACAACCGAGTCGAGAAAAATCTGGAAGCAAAAACCACATATTTCATTATAACCTTGAGAGAAATAATGTTTTCGGGAGACCAACATATCTGATTATTAGATATGCATACTCTAAAACTATTCTGCTACGAACAAAGTAACAATTAACTGGTAGGCTCTTGCCGAGGGGATTAACTATTCTCGTTATTATATTCGTCGAAATAATGCTCGCATTTTCGAGAAAGGTAACATGCAGTGTGATTCTATAACAAGAGTTGACTTTTTGCTGTTTGATACAGAAGTTAAGATTCTTTAACTTCATTAGAGTTTTAGAGGCATAATGTTATATCAAAGGTGAATTTTCTAAAAAAACCACTGTTTCATTTCGCAATGAACATCATTAAAAGAAAGATAAGAAGTAAACATAGGTTTATTCTTTTTATTTTCCCGTAATAAACATATTTTTATCGGAGATTTTTCTAAAATTATGCTAAAGATTGTCACCAATCCCTCAACTTATCTGCTGTAATTGAAGAGGAAGACCGACTCTTTCCGTTTATTGAAAATGAAGATGAAAGTCAAATTGAGTGCTTCAAATAAATCCCTTCCAGCTTCCCTCAAGTCATGCAAAGCAATAATATTCTTCTATAAAAGATATAATATTTTCCTGTTGATAATCAGTGAGGTCATTAGATAATTGGATAATTCTGAAGGCGAAGTAACACTTACCATAACAGGATTTTCATGTTAACAGATCTTATCTAAACTACTGGGATTCGTTTTTGTTGCTACAGTTTCTACAGACTCACACCAGGTGAAGAGTTCTACTGAAAGTGACTGTAAAAAAAATAGTTATATCTGTAAGGTAGGAAGGTTTTCTTTGTCCACAGGGTTCTGAAGTAAATTTTTCTTCGACTGGGTAAATTCGTTAGAGAGACATTCAATCACAAAAGAAAGTTTGGAATTAAAAGCAATCAATGACATCATGATAAAAAAGGTATTAACTGAAGACTTTTATTGACTTGTTCTTGCAATGTAAGCATTCATTTATAGATAACAATAGAGGGATAACAGTAGATCTCTTTTCTTTCTGAAAGGTTTTGTCTAAAGAGGGGCGTGTATCTAATGGACATATTTTGGTTCAAAGAATGAATCGGTCAATTAAAGATATTTTGTTTTTTACTCCATTGTATCAGCAGTTTTTTCGATTGTTACAGGATTATATATAGGTTATAATATATGCTATAATTTTATAAAGAGTGGTCATAAATTTTTGGAACCATTTTTAAAATTAATTTTAAAAAACTAATAATGTTACAGATACTTTTTTAAAAATGAGAGCGCATTTTAAAAAGTTTTTTCATATAGGAAACCCGCCGTTACAGTGGTTTAGGTGGTCGTAAATTATTGTACATCTCCCATTTTTGAGAACCATTATCTGTGAAACTATTAAAGCTAGAAGAAAAATAAAAGCAGTTTTTTGTTGTGAATTTTACGACAATTTAATAATTGAATAGTTTTCGAGAAATTCAAGAAAACTAAAAAAGGAAATCAAAAAACGGGCATCGGCTACTGATGATAGGTAGCCATTGAGTATTAAAATCTCTCGCTGTAGCAAATTTAGAACGCCATAAAGGTACGTCAGCTAACTGAAAAACTTTATTTGCTCTCTCATTTAAAAAAAGAAACACTGTTGCAACATTATTAGTTTTTAAAATTTATTGTTGAAATTGGTTCAATAATTTATGACCTTCCTGTACTTTCTTTTTCAAATCTTTAATATGGATAATCTAACCTCCAATATGCCTCTAACAATTTTAAGAGAAATCTTCCGAAAAGATTTGCGTGATTTTTAGGAAGTTGTTTTTATATAATATTAAGTTAGTTATTAAGACAGCTTCTTTAAACTGCATATTTCTTCATATCCTAGATCAAAAACAGTTATAGAATACATTTGCAATAATGAAAAAGACCAAATACGTGTTATCTTAAGTTAAATGAATGCTGAATAAAAAGGCGAATTTATATAAAATGCTCTTATATGTTATTTAACTATATGAGTGATCTTAACGGGAAAATACATTTTCATCTATAATTGCCGATATGCTAAGATATAAATTTTAAGTTGAGAAATAAATCAAAATGTAAGAAAGATTCAAAGTGAAACGAATGATCTAAACATTAGTTTAATTAATAGAAGATCTCTTATTTTCGAAGTAAAATTAAGGAGCAAAAAATTCAATGCAAATATGTAATCCAGAGAAAAGACTTTTGATAGAAATGCTTTGTTACGTTTCATTCTTAATTTAAATATTCAGCAACTATTGCTTCATTCTGCATTATATTTATTAATTAAGAGTTGTTCTTTTAGTCTCTCTTGATTTAATATGACATTTTAATGCAACACATGAGGAAATCTAATTGTCAGATGGAATATTACAAAACTTTTAGTGTTATCCATTAATGAATAAACTAAATGTCAAATATTTAATTAAAATCATAAGGACGGAATACAATAAAACTAATGTTTAAAGAAAATGAAGGAAGGAATTTGTTTTATTTGAAAAACTTCAATTTGTCTGTCTCAAAAACATTCACGTCGGTGCTAATCTTGAGAACCGAGACACTTTTTCCTCAGTCAAAGACAGTTTCTTTGTCTTCTCGTTTTCATTTTCTTGTATCGTTTAGTTCTTATAAACGAAATGAACATAATGATTTCCTTTTTTCATTTTCTGCCTTTGTTGTTTCTTTCTTTAATTTGAAAGAAAAATAAGGGAATTGGGTATCTTAGTAGTTTTTTTTAAATATCCTTTTAAACAAAGGTAAGTATTTAATCTTCTGTCGCTTGCCTCTGATCTCATTGTTATATTTTCAATTTTATCGATGACTTTTTTGTTGGGTATTTTAGTCCCACATGTGATTTAGATTGAAAAATTCTTTTGTTGCCTTATGGAAATGCTTTTTTAAATTAATTTAATATATTACATCAACTTCTTAAAAATCAATGTTTCGTTAGCTTTGAGGTTATAAGATACTGTTATCGGTAGTTAACAATCAATAAATAACTCATTATTTTTCTTAATTCTCTAAGAACTTTTGAATATTCGGCAGAAAAAAATACAGAACAACTACAATCAGAATTCTATAATAATTCTTTGAAATCGTAAAAGTAAATGTACATTAATTTCTGGCAGAAAATTTCGCTATCACTAGGTAAAATAAATTATTTTAACATTATAATTTTCGACAATAATGCATTTAGAGCAATTTGCAGACCTTGGGTTTGACAGCTTGACAAAAATTGATCCTCAAGGTAGCGAAAGGATGAAATAAATTTTAATTTTGTTCCTTAATAAACAATTTAAAATACCGTCTAAGCTTATTAATTCGGAGATAAATTAGAAAGTGCTCAATATTTATAAATTTTGGAAATAATGCATTCAAAGCACGCATTCAAGCGTCTAATTATAGTGCATATATTGCTATTACATTGTAATGAGTGAATAATGTCTTTCAAAATATTATCGTCTCTAGAAGCAACCAAAAGGAAGGTAAGTATATCATAATCTTCTCGTAAATTATTTACTTTGGAGTCTTGAAATGGGGGTATAAACGCAGAAAATCTAATCGTTCCAAAACGTTACGATATAATGAAAACCATCATTGTGTGCTTGTTCATTGAAGAAAGTTAGAATAGCATTCATCTAAGTCGTGACTTTTATTCCCCTACCTTAACTTAACAGTTAAGGATGCAATAAAGATCACATGCACTAAATAAAGGCTGTAATGAGTGTTTCAAGAAAGCTCAAATGTATAAGAAAGATATCTTTGTATTATTTTATATTCAAATTGCATTCATCACTTGACAATTGGAAAGAATCGTTCCTTGTCTAACACAAATGTTACAGATAATACTCACATCTAAAATCTAGATATATATTAGAAAAATATTATCTGATTTTTATAAATACTTATTTTAATGTGCATATTATCTGATTTCTATAAATACTTACTTTAATGTGCATATTATTTCAAGTCTTTGTAGTCTTGAAATGGGGACATAAAACATTTAAAGCAGTATATCGAATCATACTAAAGCAGCAAAATTGAATGAAAACAATAATCATATTCTTGGGTAAAAGTTAAAATAATTTTCGTGCAAGTTTAGCATTTAGTTATCAGATAACGGCCACGCACAGTATAAAATCTAAATACAAATTGTATTTCAAGAAATTTGACTTCAAGTTGAAATGAACTAAATGGAGATCTCTGTTTTAATTATGATGAATTATGATATTGTGACAAAATCGTCTGTGGGTGTACGTCAATGCAATCCAATAAGCAGGATTAAAAAAATAAAGCTCTTTATTTCACATTCCAAGCAAAGAAACGTAGCACAAGTATTAACACAGCAATAGTAAAAATTCACAACAGAGACTACCAATAAATTTCAACACTGCGCTTAAAGGTTTCTTGTTAGCTCACCAGCTTGCTTGCTGATCAAATTCCAACTGACTCTTCTTGGCTTGAGAGCTTGCCTTTATACTTTTCAACAGGAAGTGACTTCTGTACGTAGGAAGTGACGTAATCTCTAGAAAGTTCATGAAACCAGTAGAAATAGGTTGAAAGTTCGAGGTCCTTCTAGAAAATTCCTTTTGTCGCCAAAGTCGCCAACATTGCCGCCAAGTCGCCAAGTTTGTCGCCGAGATTAGCATCTCAGGGAAACAACTTTATAGCTTTGTAACAGTGAAGAACAGTTGAGAAGTGGAGGCAAGAGGACTTTACTGAGACCAACCAAACTTTCCTTTACTGCATTTTTGTTTCCAAGGTTTAGAGTTTTCTTATGCTGCCACTCTTATTTGATCCAGTGATTTTTCTTATCCCGACTGTCCCATTTACACAAGAAGCAAAGGTACTTGGTGTATTCCGCTTGTTGACCACACTGTAAAAAAAATCCCGTAAAAATTACGGTTTTAAACTGGCAGCTGGGTTGGTTGTGCAAAACCGTAAAAGTTACGAAGTAAATCCGTAGGCACAACGGTTTTTTTACCATACAGGAACAAGTTTTTCCCGTAAAAGTTACGAAGTAAATCCGTAGTCACAACGGTTTTTTACCGTATGAAATTAAGTTTTCTCCGTAAAAATTAAGTCATCGAAGTAAGTGACGTCATCGACTGAGTTGAGTTGTTTTACTCCTTCTGTTCGAGCTGAAATATGCTGATGTGTATTATCAATTAGGAATATTAATTAATCAAGGCTTAATTATTAATTTCAATTAGTTTAATTAATATAATTCTTAATTGAACTTACTTGGACGATTTCGATGAAAGATGGTGACAAAACTTCTAACTCCTCCGAGCCGGGGATCGAAACCGCGTTCATAGAAATAAAAGGCAGTCGCTCTAACCTCTAGACCACCGGAGACTTCATAAAATGAAGTAAAAATAAACTATTTGAGTTTTAAAGTCACTATAGCTCTAGTGGCGCCACTTAGTGGTGTAAATATCAACTATTGCCAGAACACGTGTTTTAAGGTTAGCTTTCATGAGTGACAACAGGTTACTGCAACATGTGTAACAATAGCGGAGATGGAACCCTATTAAAAACATGAAATGAATGCAATAAAATTACATTTAAGAAAAGGGAAAGTTATCATACGGAAAGCAATACCGTATGACAAAAAATAGAATTTGAACTGACGGTTTTAAACCGTTTATGGCTAGAGCGGAAAACGGTGAAAAACCGTTTTCTCATCAAAACAGCTTTAAACCGTCAAATATACGGAAAAAGTCCGGGAAAAAAAACGGATATTTTTTACAGTGCAGATACACAGAACATCCTAATGACACTGAAGCATATTTGCGGCCATTATGCAAAAACACTGCTTTGAGGCTTCTTTTTGACGAGTCAATAAAGAGCCTACACTCGTTCACGTCATGCTGTATATTATTCATCTCCAGGGACATTGCTATTGTAAACCAAGACACTATCTTAAGAAAAGTATTGAATGAAAACTATTTCTCACTTTCTGAACCACGAAACAGAGATAACAAGAGCCAATAAATTCTTTTGCTTTAGCTAGAGCCTAAGAGTTCTGCAGAATCTTTACAAAGGCCCAAATCTCTGACTAAGTCAATCAATTCCAGCTGGGAAAAAAGATTAGGGCTCGCTGTTGTCTGAAACACCGTTAAAGTCCTCGTACAAGGCTGTCCTTCGTCTTCAGGAATGTCTGCTAGTTTCTCAGTAGGTTTAGGTACATGTATTTCCGAGCTATGAGGAACAGGGCGCATTGCCGACGGGAGGTTCGGATAAAAAATTCGTCGGCTAAATTGCTCTCGTCAAATAAGAGCCATTTTAATGTAAAAGATGTCCAAACAATTGTTTTGGCATATTATTATTTAAAAATTACTTTTTTTATTCTCACCACATCCTGCCCTAAAAATCTCCAGTTTTCGCAAGTAATGACGATTTACGATACTAAATGCAAATTCTTTTCCTTAGTAAATGAATTGGTAATTACCAGATTGATGGCTACGAAAATCAAAATTTTCAATTTGTGAAAAAATGGTACATGGTGAATTTTTTTAACTATTTTTCCTGAAATCAGCATCCAAAAATTTAGCTGAATCAGGTGTTGGCTTCTAAACACTTTTTTGGTTGCAGGCCTGTGTAATGAAACTCCACGATAACACAGCTAATTCGTTAAATAGGAATTTGAAAGACTTGGGAAAATAAAATTTTGCGGAGAATTCAGACATCTAACATTTATATATATATTCAAGAAACATTTTTTAATTACTATATTATTGCTACATTTGTTTACTTTATTATGCAGTTTTTTTCTATTGTAAACAACAGACCATTGATTAATATATAAATTTACCAGTTACGGATAACAATTGATTTAATCCCATCATTCTTTTGCAGCTCTTCATCGCCAAACGACTGATATTTGGCAACTTCTAATTGATATGTATGCCAAATTCATGATCAAGAAATTTATTGAGAGCACGGATTTTAAAAATCCCATCATGAGCATCCTAGAATTTACACGAACTCTTATGGGTCACTTTTAAGTTTTTTTTTCTAGTTTGTTGTATATCCTGCAAATCTCGAGGCTGAACAAACTCCAAATGCGGATTATTAATTTCACGAATTAATTTGTTTTTAATTTAATCTCCTTTACGTGTTAATTAACTGAAAGAAGTTTCACTGCTGGAGCAATCAACGATTTTGAAAAAAATAATAAATAATATAATTGAGAGTCTGCCTAATGAGGATTTAGAAGCCAAAGAACCATTCTGATGTATATTCAAATATTAAAGTGCGGGCTTTTGTATAATTAAATAATAATAAAAATATCTAAAAAACAGGCTATTAAAAATGAAGCAAAATAATTATAAAGATTATCAAAACGCCCTACAGACCTGAAAATTTATTTATAATTGAAAATATCTAATATATAATGCAAATTTCTGATGAAAGGTGGATAGGCAAAAGTGGACAATATCGATAATATCCGTCTCTCATTTTTTCGTACACAACAGGTTGAAGAAATGTTTTAAATTTGGTGAGACCAAATTCTTCTCTGTTCAAAAAAAGGCTAAAGCAAACAAATAAAAAAGTTGTAGAATCCAAGTGATCTTTAATAAACAGGAATACAGAGTAAAAAGCTCTGGGAAGTAAATTCTCGCTGAAAGAACCTTTTTACTATCGATTGATTAGTTTGAGTAAAGTTTCCGCACTCGGAAGTAAGAGCTACTCCCTGCGGGAAGTCTTGGAGTAGATCCATGAATCTTTATTCCGCTTTAATTATAGCCAATATTCTCCAGAGCTATGGAAACGCTTAAGCCGTGGTTTTCAGAAAACGCGTTTTATTTCATTCTTCTCAGGAAAAAATTTCGTCTGAAATATCTCATATTCTTAATTTTTTTTCCTCTATAGATGTCAAAGGAAAAATTCCTTCAGTAAATTCTGAAAAATTCTGATATAAAACGCTCAACTGGTTTATTGCTTCGTTAAAATCAATCCAATTCCTAAATATAATGTTGCGAATTTTCCGTGTTATTGTAGGTGTATATTTTTAAAAAAATTATTATTCACAGGTACTCTGGATACGGATAAGACTTTATTTTCTGTTATTGCATCTACGAATAAAACGTCATTTGCAGGTACTGTCAAATTCAAAATTTCTTCCTTAGACTTTTTATTAGACTATTTTCCTTTTTAACTTCTTTGGGATTGCTGCTTTTTGCACTTGAGATTGTGAATACTGATGATACTTTGCGAAATTTTGCATCATTTTGACAGAATAATACGATAGTTTTGGCTTCTATCATCTGGCTTTGATTCCTGGTTTCACATGCATTTGATTTCATTTGTTGGATACAAGGACTTTGTATACTCCTTGTAGTTTTCAAAGATCCGAAGTCAAAAGTTTAAATCTGCTAATAACACCATAGGCAAAATATAAATTCTCATTTGAAAAGGTGTTAAATTTACTACCATTAAAAATTTTAAGAAATTACACAGCTATAAAAGTGGAACTACTATTCCCGCACACACCTGTCACCAAGTCCAAAAAGTTTAATCGATGAAGTTCCCGTGTTCTGATCTGTAAGTTACAAGATCTACTCTACTCTTTGCATATATCTTTTCTTTGAATAATGACGCTGACAATATCCCCATAGCTGAAATCACGTCTAAACTAATGAATGCATAACTAATTTCTTCTAGAATTTGCCTTTCAGATAATCTTGTTTATAAAAGTTATGTCAACGAAATTATATATTTCGGGGCACCACGTGTTCGTGGATGAGAATTCGCCAGATAAATAAGCTAGGACAATAATAGAGTATGGCTGCGTTACTTCCACTCCGATGACGGGAAGTACCTACTTCGAGAGAGGTTGGGCCGTGGCCGGTGATGGCTTCCAGGACTCCGACCCTAGTTCCAACTGCTGTCATGACGCCGGTTATTCAACGACTCCTGAAGCCTAGGCAGGACGGACGCGACTCTTTTGTGATTACTCACTTTTAATTTAAATTAAACAAATTTTAATAGACAGATAATATTCCAAATCAGGCAAATTTTATTATCAGATGAATTTAAAATAACTCCTATTATAACTTCCTTCTTTCAAACTTACAATTATTCTAAGTTAAAAATATTAAAATCAGCTTTTAAACCAGCTACTATTAATATAAAAGTAGATTATTTTATATTAATTATCTTTCACTTTTAATATATAATTCATTTTTACATACACTATGAAATTTTGTAACTAACTATTTTCTCAAATTCACTATATGGTTGCTTCCTTCGAATGGAGTAAATTTAATTAACTTAATCGATTAATTGATTATTAGGTTATTAAAATATCTAAATAATGCATTTGACAAAATAGCAGAAAGGAAAATAACTGTAAATCACGCTTTGTACGTTGTTACAGCATCTGCAAACAACATTTCATTCTTAGGTACAATAACTGCAAATAACGGCATCCTATTTTTAATGCTGTTTTTTCTAAACTTAAACTTGTAACTCAGCATATGTTGTTTCCTTTCCTGCTTAATGCTGTGATTTAAAAAAACACGATAAAACTGCGTGGTGAGTGAATATTATATTGTGTATTAGCAACCTGATTTTCATCAGCAAATGTAAAGAGAAAGCTAATTCAGTATCCTGCATTTCATCCAAAATAGAAAGAATGTCAACATGCAGATTTGTTCCTTAAGTAAAACTCCATAAAATCCAAACAATTCCCTAACTGCCTAAAATATTCATATTCAGAAATGAAATCAACAACTTTATTAGTTGGGAATATAAGTACAAACGAGATAAACAGGGTGTCCACGCTTACCGTGGTCCAAAAACTAATTTCTAAACCGTTAAAGAGATAGACACATAGTTGCAATTTGAAAAATACTTTAAATGAAGGGAAGAATTATATATATTTTCTTGAATGAATAAATATATTCCTGAAAAAGTTACGAAGTCTAACTTTTTATACAGTCCCCCAGTCCTATCAATCATATTTAGTCAAATATTTTTGACACTCTAATATTTTAAACAGAAAAAAATCCCACTCTTCAGCGACTAAAACTGTCTGACTTATGGAGCTTTGAATATCACTGCTTTAGACCACTTTACACTATTTCAATAGCCAAAATCTTGAAGACGATCCGCCAATCAATGCGCAGCACTTGCTCTACGAGGCCGCTGATTGGTTAAAAATCATGAAATTCAAAGCTCCATAACTCGTTCAGTTTTGGTCGCAGAAGAGTGGGACTTTCTTTGTTTAAAATTTCAGATGTTAAAAATATTTTACTAAATATGACTGATAGGACCAGGGGACCGTATAAAAAGTTAGAATTCGTAACTTATTTAGAAATATATTTAGTGGCTCAAAAAACATAAAATGCAACTCCTCCCTTCATTTAAAGCATTTTTCCAATTGGAACTACACGTCTATCTCTAACGGTTTGGAAATTAGTTATTGGATCAAATAAGTGTGGACACCCTGTATAAAGTATAAAAGTTTGAATGGAAATGTTAAAATCTTTAGATAGAGATATGAAGCATGAACTGTTGGAAGCTTCACTAATTGTTGTAAAATGTTTCAGCTTAATTTTATGAGAAGTCTCCCCTGTTGCGAGCCTTTTTCTATGCAGGACAAAACCATATAGAACTAAAATTTTGTTCATGTGTTAGTACATAAATTTAAACTAAGTGAGTCCATAATGAGTGAATAACCATTGCACTTACAAATTTTAAATCTTCCCCCTGGCGCTTCGTTTATTATAAGCAAATGTAGATCAAAGATTAGTGTAATCATAATCAAAAATCAACTATTAACTCAAAATGCGTTTAGATGTCCCGTTAATTGAAATAGTTTAGCACTGAGTAAAACTTTGAAAAATGATGAATAAGTATAAGAAATTTGCAATGCATTATTTTCTCATACTTATTCATCATTTTATAAAATCGAATATTTTCATGACAATCTATGATGATAATATAGTTACAAGTTCACTTAAACATATGTATCGTTATCTATGGGGAAAGTAAGGTATGAGAACAGTTCTAATTTGAAAGTGTAGCGGTTACAATTCACTGCCTACTCCTTTTTATGGTAGGTGGTGCTACTAGAGCCATCCGGGTTTTTCCCATGATGCCTCTATCTTTCTTCTTCTTCTGTGTACTTGTCTTGTGTTGTTGTTCTCTGTCCTGCGTCTTGTACCTTTTACTGTGCTGTGTCGTGGAACTTAGCCATCTAATAAAAATGGTTCCTGAAATTGGATTAATTCTTCAATTGCGGTATTCCATATAAACATGAGTCTCGTCCCTCTACAAAAGCTCATTTTTTCGCATGGCATGCAAAGATGTATTCTTCTAAATTTGCAACTTCATTTAGAGCGACAAAAGTCCTTTTGTAAGAAATGAAATTAAACGCATGTTGCTTATGTAAAGAGATGTATAATAAATCAATCACATTCAATGTAAATAGAAAAATAATATCACGTCTTTTTCCAACTCTATTTCTCTGGAAATCTGCTTCTGTGATATTTCACATCGCAATGTACCAGGTATTACAATGCTTCCAATGGAAAGTTCGCGTGTTTCATTAGGTACATCCGGGGAACTTCCCAGACTGCATTGTGTTAGAATATCCTTTTAATGCCAGTTTCAGAGATAATTTTGAAACATGAGATATTTTTTCACTTCTTTTGAGATGAGAGAAGAAATGTGACATCTATAAGAAACCTCACGAGTTATTGAAAGAAATCTCTGTAGAAAATGCCAATTTCTACAGAAAACTGGTGAATGCTCTAATTTGAAAACTAATAAATGCTATGACAACATTAACTAAAAATGTTAACGAATTTTTTTTTATTAAAATATGAGTCTAAGCCATAAATTTGCTTCTTGAAATATAAATACCTCGAATAACTGGTTGAATTTGAAAATAGCCTATCACTTTAGTGCATGGTTTCTCCAATGAACAAATTTGCTATTCATGCAATGATAAAAATATTGACATTTACAATGAAATATCCTTGCCAATTATGAATTAATCTTCTTGTAACATAGCATATTAAGTTCCACCAAAAATAGAAATAAAGATTGTCATTAAGAATTTTGAATGTTTATATTTTATATTCGGTGCGATTATGACAAATAATCCTATTCCAAATTTAACAGCTTTAATTAGCTTTTATCGATTTTTAAGTCAAAATTTAAAAGAAATTAAATAAAAGCAGTTTACAAAGATATACTTTTATTTAGTGAACAAAAAGAATATCTGCTTTCATTCTTATTATTTTCTAATTTTTAAGTATTTTTTAATGTTAATTTTTATTTTTTAGTTATTTCAGTTTACGATGTATTTCCATTAATGTAAATCTCATGGTATTTTGCAGTCAATATTCTTTGAAATTCACTATTAGGTGGCGCCACAAATATGGAATCAAAATTTAATTAAATTAATCTATTAGCAGATAGCTATGTTCCGAAAATATTAAATTAATGTATTGTCATCGGGAATACAGAAGTACACAAAGTTTCAGAACTGTAGCAAATCAGGAATTGAGTGAAAAATCAATTACGAATTTCCATGTTTGCAAACATGAAACAAGTCAATTTATACAAAAGTCTATAATAAGTGTTTTATTGGAATTGCTTAAAAGTAAGATTAATAGCTGATGGTGGCGTTGTTTCTTAATATTCTTTCGTGAATTTCAATTATTTTGTCGAATCATCTGCATTGCAAATTGGATCACTTTCGTCAAAAGATGTAATTTGAATTTCAAGTCACGAAATGATATTATTAATAATCTATATTTAGCAAAACTTTACTAAAGAATATGAAAAAAATAGTTGAAGAAATAATAAGTAAATATTAGATTATGTAATTCAAAATTTAGATCTTGTATTAAATCTAAATATGTTTATATGTATATATATATATATATACAACTGAAAAATTAAAATATTTCAACAGATAAAGTGCAATTTGTGAATAAAAAATTATTAAACCATAAATGCAAAATGTTCGTTAGTAATATTTACTTTTAAAATTTCATTCATTTTAAATAGGTATGGCCTTTAAAACCTCACATGTATTGCATTTTTAAATATACAAAGGATTACTCAGGGTTCATTTTTATGTTATTTTCTAAAATGAATTATTTCTTATAAGTTGAAATTCATTTAAGGCTTTTCTCAGTTGAGCCTAAATTATACCCAACTCACAAAAAACATAAAGAAAACACTCTCTTTTACATAACATTTGCTATTTTCACTGAAAGTTCAAAGATTTATTGCAGATATAGTTTAAATAATTGATTGTCCTCATCCTATAAATACAATTTATAACAATTTGTAAGTGAAAAATCTATTGTTGTGTGTTCAAGGATTCTAAAAATAAAAATTTATTTAATTCGAAGCATATTTCTAATGTTGTAAGACTTTTCTACCTGAACATGTCAAAAAACTGAAAAAAGAAGATTTGCTGTGGAAAACGAAAAAACCAGGTTCGTAATTGAGAGTTCAGTCAAACAGTAATATTTGCCAATCGGAATTCAAGACCTACTGACAAAATCTTGTTAAATACTTTCGGTTACAATCTCCACATAATAACGAACACGTCAAAAGCACATACCTTGAGAGATGAACTGATTTCTAAGAATTAATGAAAATTCTATTTGGAAGTGAAGATTTAATTAATGCCTTCAAAATTCTGACAGCTTAAAAGTTAGGGAAACCTATCTTCTGTTCACTTAAATGCAAGACAGCAGTCTAGCTGAATAAAATACTTGCAATTTTGATTCTTCGGAATTTGTTAAACATCTACTGTTTGTTTTAAACTCACCATAACAAGACAATTTCATTCTGATTAAAATTTCGGTACTTACGTATTAACGCCACCGAGGCTACAGATTTGGCGGTTTTTAAGTGCCGCCAAATTTGGCAGTTTTAGCCTTACGTAGTATTCAATTTGGCGGTTTTGTATACATGTGTAATTTGGCGGTTTTGTGCGCCCGTATGCGCCAGTTTGGCGGTTTTATCACCGTATTAACATGGTTGGGGTTTTTTAAGTTGCCGCCAACATACCACGCAGCTGAATTTGGCAGTTTTAATTGCCTCAGTTGACGGTTTTCTCTGCATGTGCTTATGGTTGGCGGTTTTTTATATACTGCAAAATATTCGCCATTTGGCGGTTTTAGTGCCCTTAACTTGAGGTTTTTTATAAATAAGATTGCTCTTTATTGTGGCGCATTACCCAGCAATCAGCCTCAGTGTAATGTAAGTGTAAAATTTTGCCAAATATACTAATGATTTCAAAATTGATATCTTTTCCTCGGTTAGAAGAGCAAAATATTTTATTGCGATCTCAGTATAAATTTTAGTGTAGATCAAAGCAAAATTTAAGACTTCCATTTCGTAGGGGATTCTTTGTGGATTAGATTCTTATAGAATTCAATGAGGAATGTTTTATTCTTTATGGAATAGATATTTGAAAATCTATATATAGGTTTAATATCTCTATGATTTTCATATGTATTTTTTAGAAACGTTGTGGTCCACTGAACAGCGACTTTTCGCTGATTACTTCCTATATTTGTTTATGTTAACAAAATAATAATTTCCGAAATTATTTTTTCTTCTTTTTTCATTAACTAAATAATACGAAGTACATACCGATTGATTTAGTAAATTATTTAAAAAATAGAAGCACTGCAAAACTTTTTTAAAAAAGTAACTTATTATAAACCATTGTTTTATTTTAAATTAATAATTCAAAAAAGTTAAAAGTATTTAGCATTTACGTCGAATTACTAAATATGAGCACGGCATTCGCTAACTTAAATGAAATGAGTTTATCTTTGACTAAATCCGATTTCCCACTCATAAAAACATCTATCTATATATATATATATTACTTTAAAGGCAAAAAAAAAAAAAAACAGATTATATCTCTTTTGATTTCACTTCGGATTAATCATTTTTTCCGAAGAACGTTCGTTAAGAATATTTTTATTTTTATTTTTGGGGTATTCTTGAGACCTGGAGTGTAATTAGGAGGTCAAATTAGCGTGTGATTCTCTGAGTTAGTCTTCAGTGAATTTCTTTATGTTTTTGGGTTTCTCAACATACTTCCAACCAACTGTTAATCAAAAACGACCCCTTTCAGGTAATATCTCTAAATAATTAACGTTCTGAGCTACTAAATCCAAACAATGTGTTCAACAGCTTTCCCTTATCAAATATATCAACACAAAAACCATAGGAATTTCATTTGGTAACAAATAATTTTCTCGGGAACAGAAAGCGAACTTTTTATATTTCCTTTCCATTATTCCATTATGTAATTATCCCACAATGAAGCAGTCTCTACAGAACTGAAGTAGTTAACAAAGTTTTGAACAGGTTAACCCTGATTCTTAGAAAAATAGTCACCTGTTCATTCCCCTCTTTTTAGTAGCTGAGTTAGTCATTGCCCTCTTTTTAGTAGCTGAGTTAGTCATTCCCCTCTTTTTAGTAGCTGAGTTAGTCATTCCCCTCTGCCTTTTCCGAGTATTTAGAAAGTATTTCCTGAATTTTTCTTCCCCTAATACAAGTTTCTTCAACTACTAGGGTTATGTAATGAACACGCGCATCCTCCCTTTTGTTCCACACACCAGTTATTTCGCGAGGTTGATAACGTCAGTTCGTTGCTATCCTTTCCGAATCTAAGTTTTTGCCTGCTGCTCACAGTGCCGACTCCATGCGAAAAAGAAATGGAATTTTTATGTAAACTTCTTGCTGAAGTTGAAACTGATGAAAATTCAGTTTTTGACAAGGAAGACAATGGACCTGATTATGTTTTAGAAGATAATTTTTCAGATCACGAATGTTTCAGAGAACATGACACGCAATCAGAAGATGACGGAGATTTTGGAAATGAAGAAGTGAATAATACGAAATGGTTTAAATCAAAAGATGGCGTGAAGTGGAGGCAAAGAAAATTAAAGCAGAAAATTCGTTTTCGTTGTCACAATATTGTGTCTTCTTACCTGGAACAAAAGAACCAGAGGAAGATGTGACAAGCCCTGTGAAAAGTTGGGAGTTATTCGTCGACGATAATATGATACAGTTAATGGTAGAGTGCACAAATACATTTACCGAGAAATGCGCACCAAACTTTTCACGTGAAAGAGATGCAGGAAAAACGTACCCTCTAGAAATCCGTGCTTTATTAATGAATAATAATGGAGTAGATTTTATTTGTGTTAAGCACTAAATTCTTAATGTCAAAATAATTATTTTTCAACTAAAAATATAATATTTTTAACGGAGAAGGATTGAATTTCAGTTTGGGGTCATTCTATGACCCCCGCTTCTTAACATTCTCTAAGGAGGCGCGCGTTCTCGCGGGTTAAAAGCGTATCTTTCACTTTCTCTGGAGTGATGCATATGTGTTATTTTTATTAGCAGGCTTGTATTTTGAATGTACGCTTAACTGGATATTCATCATTAAAGATAACGTAAACATTTATCTTGACTTTCGTTAAAGGGAAAACTAATGGGGTAATTTCTTTCCCAATAGGGAATTTTGTCAAAACTCATATCTTGACTCAGGAGGGTGGATGCACTAATCCAAATTTCATTCATATGATGATTTATTGCATAAATTTTGTAAATCATTTAATTTTTCTGCACATATCAATGTGTCAAAACAGAAACAAAATATTTGTATCTTTCTGAACTCCATAATGAAATGAATGCGTCACGGTATAAACACAAGCCAATTAATATGAAAATTTTTTGATCGGTTTGTGCATACGCTGTGTTCGGTAGTTCTTTTATTTCAATTTTATATGTATATTAATTTGTAATGTCTTATTTCTAATGTAAGTAAATAAAAGTTTGTTATATGCTGAAGAATTAAATCATTCCTCTGAAACTCTGAAGCGACTCGTTTCGGAGGGGCTGAATTCAACAAAGAAGAAGACATTTTAGGTTAGAAATTTTAGCTCTTGCTTTAAGAGTGCTCTAACAGTAAAAGTTTCCCTCTGCGTAAAGGGGTAAAGATGCATTACATTACCTTTATATTTTCAGTGGCCGCACGGGTGTGGTGCGGAAGTTTGGAGGGGAGTGATAGCTCAGGCCTCTTCCTTGTCATCTGATCATGGTTCAAAATTTCGAAGTCCGTTTTAATAAAGTCCTTGTGTTGCATCAAAACGGGACATTAATACAACTAAACTAAATATTTTCGGTGTAGCTAAATATCGGGGATTTTAATCACCCATTAGAGAGTTTTACTTCCCTTTTCTTTTCATTTCACTACGAAGTTAATGAGGCATGTCAAACTTAAAAATTGGTTAAATTTTTAACTAACACTACAAAGTAATATTTTTATAGGAAATATCGAAAGCTTAAAAGCTATTGCGAAATTGTAAAGTTCAACAGATTCCACTGGATGAAAGACATTAGAACTAATTTGACTTATTAAGGCTTTAGAAGATAAAAATTTAATTATCGTTTATGATTAAAATGAAGCTCTTTCGCTACGGTTTAGTGATCTATTGGCTCACGAATTTAGACAAAAGTTAATTAATACCTTTTCCTTTCATTTTTAAGCTGAACAAGTGCTAATTTTGAACGGAACGTATCTCTTAATTTCAAACAGTTTTGAGATAATAAGACCGATATATCACCTGTTGCTAATAAAACTTTCACTTCTCACCAACACGAAGACGTTTAAACATGCATTATTCTTTATAAATAAACAAAAATGTTTTATTTTTTATAAAACATCTTCGGTGAGTGTTGTGTACGGCTATAATGAAGGAGCAGAAGTGAATGCTTTTGTTTTATACCTTCAAGGAAACAAATTTAAAAAACGTGAAATGCTGGATGCATATTTTTTATCAAAAAATGAAAGTTGCCCTCACTTTCAGAAAACATTTAAAAGCAAATTATGTTTTCGAAATTCATATATATATTTCTTATTTTGAAAATTTTAATTTGTAGGGAATTCTCAAATAAAGGTTAAAAGAATCTAGAATCATTTTTAAAACTAGACCAGATTTGTAGAATTTGTATCCGAAAAGCTCTAGATCTTGGTGAGTAGAAGAAGTGCTTAGGTTAAGGGATTGAGCAAACCAATAATAATAATAACGCTAATAATAAATTTAATGAAAACAGTCTTGAAAACACACTTTTATTAGTGCACTTTTAAAGAACAAAAGTAAATGTATGTAAAAACTTAATTTTTTTATCAACTTATTTGTCTTTAATTTATAATTCAAAATTATACAAATCAAGTAATCTTCTTGATATTCTCAATTGAGTTACCAGGTGACGCCACTAACATGAAACCAAAATTTCATTAAATTAATCGACTGACAGATAATTAAGTTCTGAAAATAATAAAATGGTGTATTTCCATTGTGAATACATAAATGCAGGAAATTGCAAAACTCCAGCGCGGTAAATAAGTGTGACATACGAATACGATGTACATTCGAATACGATAAGTATGACATAGTGAAAAATCGATCGACAAAATATTATCTTTACAAACATGAAACAAGTCAAGTTAAATAAACGCATAAACGAAAAGGACAATTTCAAAAACAATAAATTAAAAATACATATATGAAAGAAGAAAGCATATAGAGATAAATAAATAGAAATATATATATTCTTCACTGCTACTTTTGCTACATTTTCTACAGATTGATAAATCCGCATTAGTTATATTTTTTGTATAGTTCTCTGACCTGTGAATTTGCACAAATATATCTTTCTTGATTAAAATGACTTCGTAGAATTCAGCTCAGCTTTGAATATAAATAATCTTGGTATTCGGCAATTCTTTCAAAGTTCTCATATTAATATAAAACAAATAATTATGCTTAAACTTCGAAGGGAACTGTAGTCTGCAGATTTGATATAATTCCTTATCCCTTGAACGGGAAACTAGAATACATTCTTTTCTTAAATTTCACAACCTTCGCAAAGGCGCTTTTCTAGAATAAATATCTAAGTTTATAGGAAACTCTTTTCTTTGAGAGACTTGTTTTTAGTTCATCTTTAAACGTAAAATGAAGGAAAGAGACTCAAATTAAAAAATTTTCACGGCGGATCATATATTCTGATACAATGTTATAAACTCGTTAAATGCCGTGCGTGAATTAAAACTATCCGATACAAATATTCGCTGAAAAGGCACAAATAAATCTTACAATCTTTATTTCGAAAACATTTTCATTACCTGTGATTATTAAGTAGACAAAGAGAGAGGGAAAAAACAGTATAGAAATTAGGAAAAAAAACATCTTTCATACGCTAGATTAAAATTTTTAAATGAAGCTTTTTTCTAGGTTTGTAGAGAGCTGCAGTGAAGGAAATTATTCGTCTAGTTAGAAAGGGAGCAATCTCGATTCCAAAACCATTAATTTAAGTTGAAAAGTAGATAAAATTATTCAGGATCCTTATCTGTGATTCAGAAGAGAGTTAGAATAAACTCTTTTTATTACTAAATTACAAATAATTCACAGCACATTACATCCTGTGCACGAACTAAATTCATCCGAGACAAAAATTCCCCGCGAAATGCATAAATAAAACAGAAAATTATAATTTCGAAAATGCTATCATTATCTGTGATTAAGAAGAAAGAAAGAGATAGTTGGAGAAAACAATACGAAAGTTAGAGTAAAACGAACTTTCTTGTACT
>BGPR01008068.1:0-66424 GCA_013235015.1 Araneus ventricosus | reverse complement strand
GTTCTGAGAAAAACAGGTGGCTAGCAGGGAAGATCTTGAGACGGAGTGGAGGAGAGTGAAACTGTGAGAGCTGAACTGTTTTTTTCCGAGGAGAGGGCCGTGGGCCGCCTTGAGAGGAAAAAGTGAGTAAAAGTAATGCTCGTTTAGAAATGTAAACAAGCTGCGTGGAGGAGGAGAAGGTGCAATACTATTATAGGAGAATAATTATCGGTCTTTTTATTTTGTGATCGGGGATATAATTAGGAGTAAGTTGAATTGCTGCATTTTCGTGCGTGTCGAGACTATTAAAGATTTTTTTTGCAATTTTGACAATGTATTCTTTTAGAGAGGGGTAATTAAGTGCTTTACGAATTTAGGTGTTGGAGATATACAATATTTGCATTGCAGATTCACCGAATTACCGAGTGATATTGAACGTCAATGATTGTAATGTTGGTTTTAGCGCCATAACCCGAGATCGGACAGGCATAAGTTAGAATGGGAAGCAAATAGGAGTTGTAAACGAGTAACTTCGTTTCCCTAGGCATTTTAGATTTCCGAGATATTAATGGGAAAAAGTTTACGCGCGGTGTCTTGGAATTTATTTTTAAGATAGATAAAATGGGGTTTACAAGTTAATTTGCAATCAAGAATAAGACCTAAATACTTACATTCCTGAGACCAGGGGATAATTCTGTCATTAATTTTAATGGGGGAAAGCTGGAGTAACTACGCGCATTCAAACATAATAGCTTCAGTTTTTGAGACGTTGGTTTCTATTTTCTATTTAATGAACCAGTCCTCCAGTGCTTTAAGATGGCGATTAAGAGAAATTTGGATATAATTGGTATTTTTGTTCCAGGCAAGTATTGCAGTGTCGACTGCGTACATGCGTAATAAAGTATTGAATTGTTTGGGAATGTCATTAATATACTGGGCAAAAAGAGTCGGGCCAATTTTCGACCCTTGTGCCACGCCTGCATTAATGTTTTTTGTGCTTGAGAGTTCATTCTTGACTCTAACTGCAAATTTTCTTTCTAGTAAATAAGAATCTATTAGCTTAATAAGGTAGGAGGGGGTCTTGTAGTGTATAAGCTTATGGATAAATCCATCTTGCCAGGCCCTGTCAAACGCTTTCTGGATATCGAGGAAAACGGACTCTGTTTTCTGTTTATTGGCAAGCCTCTCTGTGACGTAGTCAACGACTCTAATAAGTTGGTGCGAGGTAGATAATTTATCACGAAAACCAAATTGTTCAGGATTACTTTCCTTAAGATAATTATTGAGTCTTTTTAGGATCAAGTGCTCAGCAATCTTGCTTAAACTTGGTAATAGGGAGATAGGTCGATAGCTGGTTGTATCTGTGGGGTCTTTCCCTGGTTTTAAAATTGGAACTACAGTGGCTGTTTTCCACCTAGTGGGAAAATGACCAAGGGTCATAATCTTATGGATAATTGTGGTTATTGTTAAAATAGTATGTAAGGACAGGTTTTTAATCATTTTATTGTTTATTCCATCGATGCCTGGGGCTTTATTAATTCTTAGACTTTTAATGCAGTCTAAGACTTCAGATGGGAGAGGGGGATCAAAGTCTTTACAGACTGAATTCGCTTCGCTGCGAAAGCGCATGACAGAGGCAGCGACTAATTCCTCAGTGTCAGGATTGGTAATATTGTTTAGAGTAAACTGTGTCTCAAGGCTTTCGGCCAAGAAGTTTGCTTTTTCTCAGTCAGTGTTAGCAATACCTGCCGGTCCATTAAGTGATGGAATGTTTTTAGTTTCCTTTTTAAAAGGGACCACTAATTTCCAAACCGTGCCATCAGTAGCGTACACATTAAAAAGCTTATTTGTGAAGGAATCGGTTTTAATTTTCTGATCAAGTTTGTTAATTTCTCTGTTTAATTTGTTAAGTTTTCTCGTGAAGACTGGGTACGGTAGGTTTGAATCAACTTCCTGGCAAGATTTCTCTCAGAATTCAATTCCATAAGTTTACTATCATGATAGATGTAATTTTCTTTAACTGGATTAGAAGTGGAGATCTTGGCATTAATTATTTCATCTTCAAGTCTACATATTATACTATCAAGATGCTCCGCCGTGTTTACAATGCGGGTTGAGGAATTCAGAGTTTTTAAGAGTATCTTTAAATTTTTTCCAATTAGTTTTTAGTTTTCCAGGATATTTAGGGATCGAGTATTGCAAAAAGAAATTAAGAAATTAATTATTTAATTTTATCGGAAATAGAATGATTTTCATATGGATAGAGAAAATTTTTAACTATAGCGAAATCAATGGTATTTGCAGAGTTTGTGCCGAATCTAGTTGGGGTGCTTGGTGCAAGGATTTCAAATCCCGCCTATAGAGAAAATGCTTTAATGGAGTTTCCACTTGGACAATCATAATTGCAACCCCAGGAGGTATGATGTGCATTGTAATCTCCGCAGAGTATTTGATTGGAAGATAGTAGTATCAGAAGTGGGGGCAACGTAAATCGAGGTTAATGTGATTGGATCCTGATATTTAAAATTAATTGCAACAACACATGCCTCCACGTAACGTAGATTGGGAGGGGTAAATTGATTATATGGAATATTATTTCTGATTAAAATTGCTGTTCCACCACTGGGGTGTTGCAGATGTTGATTAGCTCTGTATGAGTAGTAGGAATTATAATTTGCCAGGAAGATTTTTCGGTCTGGTCTCAGGTGGGTTTCTTAAAGGAGTATAGCATCGGGGCAGTACTTGTTTACAAATAATCTAAACTCATTGATTTTGGTTTTTTCCCCATTTGCATTCCAGAAAACAACTTTGAGCATCTTTAAGTTGAACATTACAAATCGTCAAGGAAGTCAGAACTGGCACAAACATTCATTAGAAGTTATAATTTATCTGCAGTATTGTTAGCATATTTCATTGCTCGCAAAGCTGCAATTAATTGTGGGGCTTCCTTCATAAGTTTTCTTAATTCTTTTAATGCATTCATAAGGACTGAAAGGTCATTGTTACCCGAAATTTCGGGTGTTGGGGGATTATTTATATTACTCTCAATGCACGTACTTGCAGACGCTGCTGATTGATTGTTTACATCATTTGCTGGTCTATACGCCGGTGGCGCCATCTGTTGCTCCGAATCCAGGGTATTAGCTCTAGTTCCGTTTGCTTTCTGTGCATATGAGATATTACTATTAACTAGGTACTTATTTGAGTCAAAGTTATTATTTCTATTTTTATGAGCTGTAGTTATTTTCGGGAATTCTGCACATCCTCTTAAAAAATAAAGTGGTGCAATGATTTTATTTAATGATGAAAACGTTTTTCAAATATATTTAACCCCCTTAGGTTCATCATTTTACAGCGAAAATAGGAAATTGAATGTAAAACGTACGAATATGCCGAAATTTTGCATAACATCAAATGGCCATCTGCTTCGATTACTGTTAAAATTTATAAGTGCTGCTATTCAAAAACTTTTTAACATCAATTTTGATAAAATATTTCATATACTCAAAATTATTTTAAAGTAAAAAGAAAAAGCGTAAAATGTGAAGAATAATTCATACTACTACATAAAAAAATTATAAGTCAATAGTTATATTAGTTCTCGAAATATCATTAAAAATTAAAAATTTTATTTTATTATTAGAAACTGAAGATTTCATTTGCTTGCAGTTGCAAAACAAAAAATGCTGGGATGATGAAACTTGGTATTCCAACATAACTTGTTATGCAGTTTCGAAATTCTTAAGAAAAATGCGTGTTTCCGTTGTATATTTTGAAGTTAGTGCTGTTATAAGTATGTATGTGACACCTTATGAAAATTTTAAACATGAAGTTTTCTACTAGACCTTATTTGCTGCAAATCGGTACCTTCTGTTTTAAAAGGCAATGAACAACGGCAAAATAATGCAGGTGGATTCTTTTCTTACCCGCGACTTTACATTTATGTATATTACGAACAGAACAGTTGCAAGACCACTGAAAGGACATGCGTTAAATTTCAACCCAGAACTGAAGTTTAAAATTACGTTGTTAAGGGAACCATGAATATAAAATGGTACAAGATTCAATTGATATTATTTTCCCAGAGAACAAGCTTTTTGCATAAGGCGGCTATTACTAAATATATAACAAATGCCTATAATTCCTACGCAATAAGAACACTACCAACTGTGGTGATAAGGCGCCAATACTAAAGCTTCAGTTAGAATTGCGAATTGGCTAAGTGAACGACTACAAAATGCCCAAATCCGAAACATCTTTGTAGTAGTTAGAAATTAAAATAGGTATGTATCCTTTGTGTGTTAATGTTGATATCTGCCAAGTGTTTCCACTCTGCGCGTTTTAGCTTTGATGATAAGGTGTCTGTGCAGATATTTTTTGACTATCACTCGTGCATTATCTATTTTTCAAATCAAGTCATTTTAATTTCTGGATATTCTAGAAATACATATTCTACAATGAACTACAAAACGAAATCATAGAAGATCATGTTAAGACGCTCTCTAGAAAATTCTTCACTGAACTTGCTGAATATAGTAACCAACTCACCAATAGTCAAATAGATTTCACACACAACTACGGAAAAAACCCGTATCCCCACAGTACAAAAAATCATCCTTAAAAAAAATCGCATAATTTTATTAACAAAAATTTGCTAATACTTACAAAATCTCACAACATTAAATAAAAGATATTACAGTGGATAAAAAGTATTTGCATCCGAATTATATTGTTAGATAATTATTCACATTATGATTAATTTTGTTATATACCTGATTGTTTAAAATTGATGAAAATTGAAAAAATGTATAATATTTAATTATAGGAAAATAACCAAATCAATAAGATAGATTATTTGAAGATTAAAATTTATGAAAATTGAAAAATCTGTAGTAGTTAAATATAAGAAAGTAGCCAAATCAATAAGATAAATTATTTGAAGTAAGTAAAAGAATATGGAAACAAGACTGCAAATTCTGAGATTATTTGATTTCAAATTTTGAACAAAAAATTTAGATAAATGCTCATATGAAACTTATCGCATATGTACCTTAAAACGACCTTTATTATTATATGTAATGCAAATATATAAGGGGTGAAGGAAACTTTTTTTACAAAAAAAATCTGCAAAATTAGGTGCAGTGGAAACTCAGATGGTCTACACAAATATAATAAAATTAATAATTAACTCCATGTCTCCTCACAGCAACATATATAAAGAGTAACAACTGAAGGTCTGAATTAATCTGCTTATTTTGATAAAAGCATTATAATTAGAGAATTATTGAAGAAATAATCTCAACAAAATATATTAACAGTCGCTAAAATTCGTTTAAGCTTACTTATGGCCAAAGATGTAGAGAAAATTGCTGTTGCTGATTGAAATCACCTTTCAATATATCTGGCAAAATTCAGAAAATAAAATTTCCGAAAGATTAAATGATTAATGTATGAACTTAAATATGAACATTTTAAAAGATCACAGTATATGCACAACAGAAACACAACTTATACATTTTTGTGCATTCTAGCTTTCGGTCGGGGAGCTACAGCCTCGTGGGAATCTGCGAGTAGAGCGTGCAGTACCAACCTCTCCATTTCAACTTTTATTTCCATAATAATTGCTACTACTAGGTTAGCATACACTTCTAAATCCATAACAAAATCCTTCGAAGACCCTTAAGATAACAATAGAAACTACAAATTATTTCCTTGTATTAAAGTCCCTGTTCATCTTTGCAGCAATTCAAAAGCTGTAAATGTTTAAGACGCAAGATTATTGAAAAATTTCCAACATGGAAAGTAAAACACCACTTGCTATCAAGAGAGAGCCATAGATTTCAGAAATATTAACTGCAAAATACACAAATTCAACATAGTTCTTATTACGACAATTACCATTATTATTATTTTACAAACACCCATTAAGGTAACAAATAGCACTGGATCTTCAATTTCAAAAAATGAGATCTAATTGGGGTTTTTTTTGCATTGACCTTTCAAAGAATAATAGCTTCAACTCAAATTTTTCTTCACCAGCTCAGAAATAAAAGTCTAAGCTTTAAATTAAAGAAAGTAGTTTATTTCTTCGTGCCTGTTTGAGTAAGGGAATATTTTAAAAGTTATATGCAAAAAATATGTATTAAAATAGTGGTAAAACTTTTAAAAAACGGGTGAATTTGACTTTTTGTTTTCTCGATATGAAAGGGAATCGTCTCCACATTTAGAAAATGTTCTCTGCATACGTTTAGATGTGGATGGTAGAATTTTAATTTATTTCACATGCTAAATCTTAAAAGTTATTATCGACATTTTATGACTGATAAAAACTTAGTACGTTACAAAGTTCAACAGAACTGAATTTTTTTGAAATAATTCTGATTTTGTTCTACAAAAATTATGATAGTGCTGGAAGTTTAGTATAATTTTCACTTTCGCCTTAATATATTTTTGAGCACAAAGTGTTGAAAATAATGGATAATTAATCACATAGTGTTTTTTGTACGAGTGAGAGTAATCGAATAAGATATCATTTCTTGTTTTAATGTTATGTTAGTATTAATATTAATAACATGTTGATTTATTTGGACTTTCAAAAATTTTCCCTTCATTTTCTAAGTTTATTCTGTCAGTCGGTGACATTCGTATTATCTAAATCTTCGTATATTGATGAATTTAGTGAAATACTACATCACTTCAGTTTATAAAGTTTGAATCTTAATCTATTTGAATCTTATAAACTGGCGAGGAGAAGTTATATTAGCCCTAATATAATAAGTAGCGGCATTTATTATAGCAAACTATCTTTCATCCGTGTTTTATTGGAAGCTTAGCATTTTACAATGTTTTTAAATGTTGCAATATTCGAATATAATATATTCAAAATTTAAATATATGCTTCCTTCTAAAGAGGAGGAGAATTCGCGTGATTTATTAAGTGTTTGTCCGTAAAAAAATGAGACTTCATCTGATTTTGAGCGTACGCGATACCAAATAAATTATGGAAAGAGATATCATCTGCTAATATGTATGATGCATTGTCAATATAATTTTTAATGTTTCATCTTTTGCTAATTTATAGATTATTAACGTTTTTTTACAAGACGTTTCACTGAAGAAAAGTCTGGTTATTTTAATTTCTATCGAAAACACAGTCAAACTTTCTACATTAATTGACATAATTTGAAATATTTTCATTAATTACATTTTTTATCAAAAATATAAAACGATCTGATGTTATTTGAATTTATTCTAAATACTCAGATTAAATTTATTGTTTTTCAAATGTTATTCTTTAATATTTTATTATTCGTAAAATTATATTTTAAAGTTTAATGTTCGTTATAATTTTCTCTTTATTTTTATTTCAACTTCAAACATGATTTAGATATTGAGATTCTTTACAGCGCGATTAAAAAACAAATTATTTTCATAATTTTGCACAACGGTTGGAAAGAAGATGGTTAATTAGTAATTTTTAAAGACAATATTCATATCAGAGAAAATAGAATTAAATATATAATGTTTAATGTGACATCAAGACTGTCAAGATCATCATGTGACTAGTGCGAATAAGCTGAAATTTTCATGGTCTTATAAATTAGCCTTCTGCATCGACGACTGCTAAAACTTACAAGTGCTGCAACTAAAAAACTTTTAAGTGTCAAACTTGATAAAATATTTCATGCTCTCAAAACTATCTTAAAATTAGAAGTATTAGTGCAGAATAGGTATATTACTTCATACTGTTTCAACAAAAAAAGGCTTGATCAGTAAATATATTATTTTTCAAGATATCAATAAAATTTCAAGACTTTACTTTATCATAAGACACTCAGAATTTTATTTCCTTAAAATCTTGAAACAAATACAGCTATAATTATGAAATTTGGTATCTTAACATAAATTTTGACGCAATTTTGAAATGAGTGCAATTATAAATATGTAGCGAACCCCTTACGAATTTCTTAGACATAAAATCTTTCAGTAATTGTTATTTCCTGAAAATTTGTACTTTTTTTTAATATACGAAGAATGGCGGTAGAATAATCCTGGGTGGTTCCTTTTTTTTTATATCTGCCGCCGGCTATACAGGGGCGAGCACGTTTCGAACATGCGAGGCCTTCTATCGCTAAGTTGTCAAGTTTTGTCGTCAATTACTTCATTCTAATCCGGCAATTAAAATAAAAATTCCAATTCCGAACATTTGCAACAGCTGTTATATTCTCTAGACTATCATTGATTTCAATAGCCTTTTATAAAGCGAAGGAAGAAAAATGGAATTGAATATGTATACTTTGATTTGACTTAGACAGTTCATTGACTGCAAGTGCACTTCTACTCAGTCTTTTAGTTAACATGAAACTTTAATGAGAAAAAACCTTAAAATGTGCGAAACAGCGATTTTAGATTTTGTCGGTGGGCACATGTGTTTAAGAGTAGCAGTAGTTGACCAGTTCCAGACATTTTGGCAAGAGTTTGACTCCGAAGAATAAGAAGGTTGCTAAGTTGTCAATATTCTTTTTCCATTTATGTTTTTTCTTTTTTTAATGGTGCCTAAGCTCTAAATACTTCAGAAGCGTCAGAGTGAAACATGTCCACTATACACAGTATAACATCACTTGCCATCAAAGTGAGAGGCATATACAAATGAAATTCTATATTGCAGAAACGCAATTTTTTTTCACGCTATATTTTTAAAGACGGGCTTTCATATCTAAGATACGAATTTATCAAGTACACCCTGGATTTAAAGTACGAAACTCTGTTATACAACATCGCTGTCCCGGATTTCAGAAAGTATTGTATCATCATTATAGTCGCCCTGAAACAAACGGTTATTAAATAAAACGAAATAAATATGTTTAATAGTATTCAGAACTAGGTTCGAAATATATAACTACCGAATTTATAAATGATGGTTGGAGATTTCATTCGAGCATATCTTGATTGTCTTTAAATGTTCGTTTGGTCTAATTTAGGAATTATTTAATGAAAGATATCAACAGTAACAACAACAACAAATGGAAGAAAATCTTGAAAATTAGGTTACGTCTTTTTCTGGTTTTTGTCTTTAGGTACTACTAATCTCTTATTGAACGTACTGATCCATCTTCTTTTTTTCTTCTTCTATGGGGTGTTTTCATAGAAAAATAGACTTATCGCCTTTTTTAAATAAATACACATCGCAAGAAATTTAGTATTCCAAATCCTAACATCATTCTTATATGCATCAAAAGTCATTTTCAAAATGACAAATGAATTTTTTGCTTTCCAATAGTTAGTGATCAGAGTCATTTTCAAAATTTGTTTATGAACCGAAACATTCTTTATAAGGCGGTTGACTACATATTATTTATACAATTTAGCACAGCAAAAGATATAATCAGTCTCTTTTTACAAAAAAAGAGGCTGCAAAAAAGCAAACATTAAAAATTAATATTTTTCATCAAAAGAAGTACATTTTTAATGCAAAGTATAATTTTTGACTAAAAGAATGCCATCTACACTATTATACGTCTGTGCATAAAATTAAAATTGTTCTTTTATAAATATTCATTCATAATCCATACATTTTTAAAACATGCGTATATCTCTTTATTGAGTCTTTTAACCGAATCTCTGTTTACTCTTTTACTGTGATGCATTATTATAAAGAAATTAATAGTATGATAAGTAAGACGTTTTTCAAGAGACAAAGAGCGAGTATAAATTTAATGTATTTTTTATGCCTTATACATCAAATACGCAAGTTACTTATGTGATACCTTAGATATAAAAAGTTGAATATATTTGATGTATTCTGGACGTGTTAATAAAAGAATGTTAAATAAATGGAGTGATGTGACATCTATGCAGTTTTTCTTTTCTTAATTGATAGTTCAATTTATGTATTTTGAAGAATTTTGCATTTACCTTATTATTAGGGATATATTCGCTTTCTCAAGCAATATTAAAGTTTGTGAAGTCGAAATTAAACTCCCAAGTACTGGTCATGAATTTGGATACCACGTTTAAATGAACGATTAGTTTAATAAAGGAAAAAGATAATTCGGAAAAAAGTGAATTAACTCCATATATATGTAACCTGATAGAAATACATTTCATACCTAAAATTCATTTATTGATTTCCAATGGGGAATTTTGTATTGAAAAATAATTAAATAAAATATTTGTCAGAAATTTCTAAACCTTTGAAGAAATAACCTCGTTTCGAATAATTTTTTTAAGTCGTCCTGCAACTTTGTAGCAGACAAATACAGAGAAAGTTGAGTTGAAAGTTGAGCTTCGTCTCTTTGAACGCTATAACTCCTTGAACGAGAACGAATACTCCGCATGTCCGTGCCGCGGCATGAAATTAAAAATAATCGAGGGGCGCAAAATTGTCAAAACAAAATAAGAAAATAAATCGCAACGGATTCTCTAAATTTATTACAAAATTTTCTAAAAATAATTCTAGAAAACAATAAAGGAGAACATGCGGAGATGAATTGGAAGTATCAACTTTCGTGCTTTTTTATGCCATTTGATAGCCACGAACCTGGTGGTAAATGATATGGCGAAATCATCATTAGAAGGAGCCAACTTCTTTATTATTGTTCAAAAATTGTACATTTTTTTTCTTTATCGACTTTCAGATGGGTCATTGTTTGAATCACTTTGAACAACTAATCTTAAAACCTCTCAGCACACCTAGTGGGAAAGTCGAATTGATGCTATAAAGCCACTGAGGTATCAAATCGGTCAAATATATGATGCATTGCTTAGCATTTTCGAGAACAAAGATATAGAAAGTTGTATAAGAGATGAAGCGTTTGGGGTGCGTAAGTAAATTCAAGAATTCGTATTTCTTTGCTTTGTCGTGATGTCGTATGAAGTATTAAATCATATCAATGCCATTAGTAAATTCACGCAGGGGGAAAATTACGATATTGCATTGGCAATAAAACTTTTGGAAAGTTCTAAGATTTTTTGAGGAATTTTAGATCGGACAATCACTTTAATGCCATCCTTGTTGATGCTGGCGAAATGACTCTCGAAATAGATGCCGATAAAAAAAATTAATGAATGCCTAGACATAGAGTTCGTCGGCGAAAAAGACAATTTGATTATGAAAATCAGGATGAGCCCATAATCGATGCGCAGGGAAAATACAAAATTCAATTATTTTTCCACCTGGTTGACACTGCAGTCAATTCTTTAGAACGAACATTTGGCACTTGCAACATCACAACATTTACTTCTGTTTTTTATATCATATATATATTAAAAGTTATTAGTTTTTCTGTAATTTTGGCCAATTGCAAAGATTTGGAAATCATTTTAACAGACGCAGAATCATCAAATATAAACAGACTGGAACTTTATTAGTAAATATCAGTGTGTTCTCGATTTGAAATATTTACCACCTTTGGAAGTTTTGAAATTGATAACAAAAATGAATTTTGCTACAAACTTGAGCATTTCTCTAAGAATTTTACTAACTCATCCAATAAGTGTTGCATAAATACACATTACATTACTCACCTCGTATTTTTGAAACGTTTTTACAATTTTCAGAACAGCATTCAGGATTCTGTTTTTCATAGGCTTCTGAAGCTTCACAGACCATGCAAAAACAGGTGGATAGCAGTCGGACGTCTTTTCAGAATGACCGAGGTTCTCCTTTAATACAGCCTGCCCTCTCCTTTCGAAAATTCAATTCTATTTCTTCAGGAAAAGTCGTTCCGGATACTAAACATATTTAAGGGAACGTCTCCCAGCTTTCCTTCACGAGATAATTTAGGACTGGGGGAGTGTATCCAAATGTACTTTCTGCTTAACTTAGTATCCATTTGGCCGGATTTTGTATTCTGGTTTCTCGGTCGCAACTGAATATTTGCAAACACATGTACTGACAATAACCTCGTGGTTTATTACCTCTAATAAACCACGGAGAACGATAGGATTTCACTGATGGGAAGTGAGTAGCCTGCCTTGTTCCGAAACTTTCAAAGAAAAATAAAAATTCTTCCTTAAAAATTTCCATAGAAATTCTGTGCAAGAGCTTGTCACATTTCAGTCATGATATTGGGGAATCGCTGAGGTATACATTCTTTCAAGGCGTTTGAAGAACATGTGCTAAGTGACCTATTTCATGCACTGGGTGTAACCTAGAAATAACAAATAACGATAAGAATCGCGGAGCAGTCTCGTGGAATACTTATGTCTGTTGAAGGGCGGTCCCACCCCCTTGAGAAAAAACTAAAAGCATAAAAATATCTTTATATGTAAAATATTTTTTTCATGTCATAGGGCACCAACTATTTATTTTTAAACCTAAAAATTTCTTATTAATATAGTGCCCCTTTAAAGGGTGAACGCTGAACCCGCAAGATCGTGCTTGTGACGAAATATTATTCTGAACAAGCCAAAAAAAATTAAAACTGAATTAACATATTTTTTACCTATTTCAACATTAAATTAGCAACTGGTATCGAAGCAATTAAAATATATTAATAATTACCCAATAACGACGGATAAATAGTTCAAATGTTTGGCGGACATTTATTATCAACGGACTGAACGTGATTATAATTGAAATACGGACTGTCTCTTCAGTCTGTTTAGAAAAACAGATTCTATTGATATTCTGGAAATAAGAAGAGTCGTTCCTTTCCGGCATTTATTTCATACAACTTCTCAGGAATCAGAAATATTAGCTAATGTCTAACCCGCACGATCGTGCGCTCTCGGATTTAAAGGAATAGGACCATAATAGAAACACATAAGTGGACGATATTAGGAACAACCTAACACTAAAAGTTGGAGACCTCCCTCTTTGGAATCGGATCGCAAACCGAAAAACAAACTATACCAAAATGTAGCCAATATAGTCACTATCACTGCGTGAAATAATATAAGTTTTTACTGGAACTTTACTGGCTATGTTAAAAAAAGCAATTATTGTTACATTGTTCAAAAAAAATGAGCTAGGAGAAAAATATTGATGACATCTTTTATAACCCTTCGTCAACATCAGATGCTATCCCACAAGCCGGTGAGAAGATGGCCCTTGCCGTATACAAAGCCCTTTCTAATGAACATAATATGAATAAACATAGGTATGTATCATTTCTGAAATCATCAACCAATATCTAAATGATCTCTCCTCAATTCCTCCAACCAAAGGAGAGGCGCTCAGTTTAATTTTGTAAAGCTCAGTTTAATTTTGTGACTGAGTGTTTGTCGATAGAACAGTTTTCGAGATATTTAAGAAAAAACCAAAATGCTCCCTTTAACCCCCCCCCGTACCCCCCGCTCAAACTCCGACGGTGGGGACTTTTAGTATGTAGTATAGGGCACTACCCCCAACAACTGTGCCAAATTTCAGAACTACACATTTTTTTTCTAATCAGCGATTTTTGGTTTTCGTGACTGGACTATTAAATGTTTAGTGCCTTTTTAGCGATTCACACGTATGCACAGTGGTCCTATTTCGTTTCTTCGCAAGATAATATTCATAGCGTCGAAACTAGGAAATAGCAGAATCAACAAATTTGCACAGTTTCAAGAAAAAGAGCTTCCGCTGTCTTCCATGAAATTTGAAAACATTCGGTTGGATATTGTTTGATTTCTAGCATTTTTTAAAATTCTTCTTTAATGTTCGCTACGGAGGAAACCGTCGTAATCTTCACAAAAGTTAATAATAGTTGAAAAAGGATGAAAGAAAATCTAGAAAATAAGGGAAAGAGTTTAAAAATAAGGTTTGTGCAAGTTTAGTTAAGTCCGATACGAATATTTTTTTTCTAGCATTTTAAATATTTGACTATTAATATGAACTTAGGGGGGGGGTAAATAACTTTACCTCTAAGGACGATTAAAATGTGAAAGAATTTCAGGAGTATAGTATAAATACTATATAAATACCATTTAATATTAAAATTAATTTCGCAGTTTTCACAGTATCAATGAAGGAATTCAATTTCTAGAATAAAAACATTTCAAACTATATTAAAAATGTAACAAATGCTCCTGAGCAGTATTAACTGGGCCACCTGTGGCGATAAGGCACCAATACAAAAGATTCAGGTAGAATTGTGAATTGGCCAAGTGAATGACTATAAAATGCCCAAATCCGAAATCTCTTTATAATAGCTAGAAATTATAATAAGTATGTATCCTTTGTATGTTAATGTTTTGGTTAGTAATAAATATTAAATGCTTTCAAAAGAGTTGTCAGTGTTACATTTGGCTCCAAACGTGGGGCCTGACACATAGATCCGCTTCTATAAATAATAATTCTTATGGGTAAGGGACAGTGTTAGCGGTTTTCATGTAGCTAGTTAATTGCGCTTTATATTCTTTGTTTTATATGAAAAAAACAACTTGTGGTACGTTTTCATAACTTTTCCGACCTGATGACCTTGTATCAACAACTGAATCTAAAAATAAATGTTGAAAGCGATTTAAATTACAATTGAAGCCATTCATTTTTCACTTCTTAAAAAATTTAATGTGTTTTAGATTGCACACGCTCCCACATAAGTTCGATATTTTTTACAATAAAATTTTTGAACTTTTGGTCCACTGAATTTTCATCCATTCAAACCTTGCACAAAATAAATTAATCTAGCCTCCAAACACATTTTGTGTACTCGAAGCTTTATTTTTGTGCCATTAAAAAAAAGTAAAAATTCTTTGCCAAAACAGATGATGAAAAATAAATAAAATAGTGAAAAATTTTGAGGTTTTCTGGGGCTGAAATTTATTAATTTTGAAAATAAATATACCAGAGAAAGATTTTAAGTTAGTGTGAAAGCTTGTAGAATATTTTTCAATTCGTTTTAAATTATAAAATTTGAACAAATAATTCGAAAATAATAAAATATTCATTAAAAATATTATCAGATACTTGGTTAGGAATAAAACATTAAGAATAAACTGCAATCAGGCAGAAAAAGAAACGATATGTGTCCTTTCAGAGCGAAAATTACAAAGCGCTCTGAAACGAGACACAAGTTTACAAAAGACGTTCCCCAACTTTACCCTTCTTGAATACGCCTTAAGATGAATACTTACACCACATACAACCCATCTTTGCTTTTGAGTTGTACAGGTTTCTTACATATGATTAAGTTTATTACTATCTTCAACGTTCGAATCTTTTGTTGCCACGCCATAATCTTATAAATGGACCACGTGTTATTACGTTTAGTCAACTATGCAAACGGTAAAAATCGAATGACTCCACGATACGCCACAATAATTAATTTGTAGTAAATTACCATCTTGAAAATATGAAACTTTGACTATTTCGTCAATATTCCTTTTGTAATGATTCAAAATCATATTCACGAACAAAAAACGAAAACAGAACATGTAATAATGAATTCGATTTAAATAAATACTAGTATATTAAAAGAACTTCTATGAAATTGACGAAGATAGATATGATTTAAAATTTACAACTTACCCATCTAATTTCCTTGTAAACAATTGGGCAGATAAATTAAGGGGCCAATTGATATATCGTGAATAATATAAATGGAATAAATTAGAAGATATTTGTATAACTAATACTTTACAATCTAGTCAAGAAGTTAAAACAATTGACTATTACGAAAAGAAATTAACATTTTTTTCAGCTAAATAGAATGGAAATCTTATCACAAAAAGAAAAGAAAAAATAGAAAGAGGATGAAAATTTTTTTACCAAATCGGAATTCGATCATGATTTGAGAGAGATCATTTATCCTTTAAGGAAATGAAGATATTGAAAAATTGAATTAACAAAATATGGAGAGCAGAATTAAGGTTCAACCCTTGTATTTATAAATTTCATATATAATTGAGATGACAGGTGATAATTATTTTATATCCGAAGATCATCTATAAAAATTTATCTTGAAAGAATATAATCTTTTCTTTCAAAATCTAATTTTTGAATATGTAGAACGCCGTCAAGACTATGTATGTTGAAGTCACTTCTCGATGTTTTCAGCCGATTTTAGGTTATAACAGCCATAAATCTGGGAAATATCATACAAGACATCCTTCCCAAAACCTTTCAATTTTGTATAGTCTATACGCAAAGATTTGGTAAAAATTGATTCTGATTTGTGCTCAACTTTCCTGTTAGAAAGATTACGCACCTAATCTTCAATTCTTAAATAGTGTGGTGTGTGGACCCATGGGGGGAATGGAAATGGCATATATTTCTCTCAGCTGCTATTAGACTCTAGTGGTCGACTAAAAGGGACCGTAATTCCAATATTTTTTTAGACTATCCTCAGGTCATTCTTTCAAATCAAGTGTATTTGATTTTGCAATATTTAAACGTAATTTGCTTTGTGGACCTACTTTAATCTTTAATTTTTTTGGAAATGTTGAATGATACAAATTTAGTTCAATTAATATACATTCTTTTCAAGACAAATTATTTCAAACTCATTTAATCTTTTTAAAATAAATTCTATGAAAGTTTTTTTTTGATAAAGTGTATGTAGTGTTATTTAGCATCCTGTATTGTATTTAAAACTACAGAAATAAGTAAGAAGATTACTATTAATTTAATAAAGATTTTAAACAATGAGTCGAAGTTTCTACAAGAAGTCTGGTTAAATGAGCCTTATTAACAAAAAATTGATAGTAACTAAACATTGTTTCGAAATTTAAAATAGATATTTCAATGGATAAAATATTATTTACTCTCTAATTATATTGTTAAATATCTGTCCAGACGGTCATTAATTTAATTATATGCCTGAGTTTTAATTGTTTTGAAAATTGATAAATTTGTATTATTTAATTAAAAGAAAGTAGCCAAAACAAAGATAAGATTTTTTTATTTAAGTAAAGGAATATGCGAACAAAACAACCAAATTCGGAGACTCTGTTATTTTAGGTTTTGAGGGGAAATTGTACAATAAAGGCTCAAAGGAAACTTACCGCATATGTAACTTCAAAGAAAACCTGAATTATTATATGCAATCCAAAAAAGTAAGGGGTGAAGGAAATATTTTTTTACAAAAACATCTGCAATCAAAGGTGCAGTGTACAAGCTCTACAGAAATGTAATAAAATCAGTAAATAAATATCCCATGTCTTCTCACAGCAACTTATAAAAAGAGTAACAACTGCAGGTCGAAATTAATATGCTTATTTTTATAAAAGCATTACAATTAGAGAATTATTGTAACATATAATCTCAACAAAACATAATAACAGTCTGAAACATTCCTTGAAGCTTAATTATAGACAAAGAGGTACAGAAAATGTTTACTGTTTATTCAAATCACTTTTCAATAAATCTGACAAAATGCAAAAATTTAAAATTTCAGAACGGTTAAATGATTAATGCATGAACTTCAACTTCCATATGATGAAAATTTTAAAATTCCACAGTAACTGCACAGCAGGAACGAAACTTATACATTCTATCTACATATAAGTTCGTTTCGTGGAAAAAGGGGGGTTAGAACGGTAAGCTACGGTCTGCATTAAAACGGCGAATCGAGCGTATACAAACCTTGAGCTTACCTTTTCATTTCCCACACTACCGGTTATTGCTACTACTAGGCTAGCATTCATTTAGTCGGCCATAACGAAAAAAATTTCGTAGAGCAAGCCGATAATCATAAAAACAAGTACTTATTTCGTTATATAAGTGTTCTTGCTAATTTATAAGAGCTACAAAAGCTGTACATTTTTACGACGCAAACCTAATGAAAAATTTCCATGAAGGAAAGTATAACATCATTTGTTATCGAAGAAAGATGCATCCATTTCTGAAATATTAACTGTAAGATGCTCAAATCCATTTCAGAAAAAACAATAAAAAATACTACTTCACCCATTAACCTAACAGACAGCTCTCAATCCTCAAATTGAATTTAAATAAAATGAATCTTATTGTTTTTCCCTATGCTCTTCGAATAATAACTGTAAATTTCATTTACCAGCCCAGACATAAAAGTCTAAGCTTTATATACAAAAAAATTGTCTTACAGAAACACCTTAGTCCATCAATCTATTAGAAAAATTATATGGTAAAATCTTGCATTAAAATAGTGGTAAACTTTTATGAAAACGTCAATCCAGATCTAAATGTTTATTTCTTTTTTGCGCCCTTTAATGTAATACAAGTCGCATGGAGATTATAGGGTGCAGCTAGCATTATTCTGTCGTCGCACATTGTATTTTAAAACAAAAGGTACCATTTTACAGGAAATGCACAAACTTTAATATTTTCAAAACACCCTTTTTTATGTCGGAAATAAATTTCTTATGAAAAAATAACCCCAGATAAAACTTTTGATTATTATGCTATGATTAGTTCTGAAGAAATTTGACACTTTGTATCCTCGATATAAAAGGGGCCGTCCCCACATTTAGAATGTGAACTCTGCTTACGTTTAAGTGGCAATGGAAGAATTTTAATTTACGAGTATTCACACGCTAAACGCCATCTTGAAAGTAATGATCTACATTATATAATTGATAAATACTTTGTGCGTCAAAAATTTCTGCCGAAATGAAATTTCTCTGATTTGAAAAAATCTGATTTTGTCCTGCAAAAATTATGATACGGCTGGAAGTTTAATTTTCATTTTCGTTTGAATAAATTTTTTTATCATAAAATGTTAAAAATAATGCATAATTATTTACGTAGGGTTTTTGTATGATATGGTGTAATCGTATAAAAGAGTTTATTTATTGTTTCAGTGAAATGCCAATTTTTACATTTCAATGAAATGTATTAAAATTAATAACTTGTTCATGTATTTTGACATGAAAAAATTTTCAATTTATTTTCTAGGTTTATGTTGTCAGTCGATGATATTCATATTATCTAAATCTTCGTGTATTACTTAACATAGTGAAATACTACATCACTTCAATTATAAAATTTAAATCTTAATATATTTGAATTTTCCAAACTGGAATGGAGAGGTTACTATAGCATTGATAATATAAGTAGCAGGGCATTGAAAAAAATTTCATACAGCGAAATAATAATTTATTGCATTTTACTGTTTATTACGTTGAGTTTGTTTGAAAGATAGAAAGATTTTTTTTATAATAATTAAATCGCACTCAATTTCTCTTATAAATCAACTAGTAAAATAATTCCTTCCTAATGTCATAAAATACAACTCGGAATGCGATTTGCTTCAATAAGGTTACAATATGTTATTTTTGTTTCATATTCTTTCATGGTTTATAACAAATTCGTTGATAATAACATAATAGTTTAAGTTTGCGGCTATTTCGGATTCTATAGATATAATAGCTACAGAGATAATTCGTCATGGACAAATGCTAAATCTCACACAATTCTCTTATTATTTTCAATCATGAGAAAGATATTTCTGCAGAAGCAATGGTAATTGGCAATATATTTTTAAAACATTCACAAAATTTGGATACAATTTAAATAAATTATTTATATTTACAACATTGGAACTCTGAAAGTCAAAACCCGACGAGAAATTTTGATTCCAATAAATAAATCATTGGAAACAATATAGTCTTGGAAATTCGAATTTAATCTTTGCAACATTTAAAAAGATTGTCTCCAACTCTCGCTTTTATTTATTTATTTTAGCTTACATACAAATATATCCAAAACTCGTAAAAGGGTGAAAACAATACACGTTACAATGGATTTCTTTCAGATACAAACCAAAGCAAGCACACAGCAACACGATATAAAGGACGTCAAAGCAAGCACTCATTAACACGCTATAAAAGACGTTAGAAACACACAAAGTAAAGAAAGGACACAACAACAAACAGGCACACAGTAAAAAGTAACAACAATTAAAGAGAAATAATAAAACTTCCAAGACGAAATTTTATGTATAAAAATCGGGACCATCTTTATCAGCATAAGTTTTACTAAAGAATGATATTCTTAAGACATATTCTAGCTTGCAAAGAAACTAGAATTGGAATGTGAAATAGAATAGATAGAAGAGCTGCTGTTAGATTGTGAGACAAAATAACTTTTACGTGAAGAGCTGATTAATTCGGAAGCACACAGCGTGTCAGAAGGAAGAGCCAGAACAGAACAGATGGGAGATCGGTTCGTAAATTAATTCGAGACAAAGGGTTTATCTGATACGTTTTAGCAATGAAACAAAACTCTTGCCCAGGGATGGGGAACCTGCAGCCTTAGGGCCGCAAATGGCCTTCTTATGTTTCTTACGCCGCCTTACCCGATATTTACCATTTGCATTGAAATATATAATTGTCTGTAATATAATAATAATTACAGAACAATAGCCTTTAAGATTCTCATCGTGAGGAATTTTGCCCAACTGCCGAAATTTAATGTAACCTTTCAGTGCAAAAATGTACCTCACCCAGTGTGCCCTAATGTCGAAAGCTTTGCAAAGGTTAAACGTATCAATAAAGGTGTTGGTCTTTGTTGCCTTGAAATATATGACGAAAAAAATCTATTCAAATAAAGCTAAACATGTTCCTCAGAAAGCCATCTACATGGATCCAAAAGGATTAGGTACGGTGAACGTTAAAATTTTATTTTTAATCGCACTTTTTTCACAGAAACGATTATTTTATTCATGTACAACAAAACCTCGATTATCTGGACCTCTATCAACTGATGCACTGATTAACTTTGGCGGTACCAGAACATCGAAGTGTGTTTTTATTGTTTATTAAAGTCAACGAATTTTTAAGAAAAGTGTGTAAAAATTAGCATTGGAGGCATTTTTACGGTACAGATTATTTGTACAATGCTGTTATTGGAAGGTGATCTTTCAAAAATGAAGGATTTATTTAGAAGTAAAGAAAAACATAGTTCCGTTCTCATACATTTCAACAGTGATGTGAGCAAATTTCAGGTATTTTCATGAAAAAAATGGCAATGTGAGAATGTTTCGCATTCTTGAGTGGGGCAAATATCCTTTTGAGAATATTGCTAATATTGGGAAAATGCATCTTTGGGAAAATGCGAAGAAAACAGAGAAAATAGCAACATTCTCGAATTCTATTATCGAAACTAATCAATATTTCAAAAAATGCATGTGCGAGTAGTTCATGAACAAAGTACCAGAATTCTACTCAGTCTTAATTTCTGCTTTAATCAAAGTATAAAACAAATCGGAAAAACCAGGGTAGGAAATTACATGAATATGAAAAAAACACCAAACAAAGAATAAGAAACAATCTTTTAGAATTGCAATTATTGTGGGTGACGTGGATTTCACCAAAATATTAATAGCCGCGGAAGCGGGTGCGTATGAGATCGTGAAACAATTTTATTATGTGGATTTGGTAGGAAGAGACCATTTTGTAGTTTTGTAGGAAAAAGTATATTTAGAACTGTTGTGAGCAAATAGATGTTGAGAAGGAATGAGTGGATTTAGACGATATGAAAGACATGTATTTGTTTTTTAGTCAATTTCTTCATGTGTTCTTATTCCTTCTCTACTCTCAAGTCAGAGGGGATAACGAAGTTCCTTAAATACAACTTCTCTTTTGCTATAATGCTAAGAACTTTATTTTTGACTAGCTGCTTTCGGTTGCCGGTTGGTTCGCCGACAGCCTAATTCTAATTAAATATATAATGCGTGATATGATTTTCGTGCTTTTCTTTGCACATTACTCATAACTGTCATATGATTTATTTCGTAACGTTCTTGAATACATACTCTTGCTCTTTTAATTGTATCCATGCCGTCACTTCAAGTTACATTACTGACACTCGAAAAGCGTATCTGCATAGTTTTGCTGATATGCAACAGCAAGAGACCTTTCGTTGTGCTGTAATTTCATGACTTTAACATTCTGAATTGGAACAATGCCATGCCCCAGAGAATAACCCTTTCTCTTGATTCCTAACGTGATGTCCCCGTATGTGGCTAGGTATCAGCTGAAATGTTACAGCTGGGTCCATATTGAACTGCTCTTCTAATCTGTCACCACTCACGGCCAACACGTAGGATTTTTCGCAGTACACGGGAAGCAGGAAGCAAGTAGAACAGCAAAAGCATCTCACTCGTTTGTCGTCTAGGGAAGAAAGAGACAGAGTGCTAGAACTGCAGAGGAAGATAAAACAGAAGTGAGCAAATATTCTTGGTTACCTCTGTATCAGGACACCCGTCCTCACCTAAAGAAGACAAATCTGTAAGAGAGCCAAACGAAAAGCGATAATTATACTTCTTGGTTTCCCACTCAGTATAAAATGACCAAATCAACTAATTATATATAATAAGTAAATGTAAGTGTTAGAAAAAAGACATATTTTCTACTTGTGTGCTATTGAAACAATATCCAAAATCTTTTTTCCTCTCGTATCTCAAGCCGTTTCGTGCCAATTACAGAAAATTCGAAAAGTTTTTAAAGCCAGAAATAGTTTTAAAGAAGAAAAAAGGAGGGATTCTATTGAAATATTTGAAGGTGGTATGAATATAAACATGTGGCATCTTACTCAAATTACTTTAAAGAGGACACATCACTAAATCAAATGACACATTTTGCTTGATTTTAACTTTTGTAGATTGAGAGTAACAAGAAGTGTTCGCATATATTCTCATGGACTCTACAATAAATTATTACGCTTGGCTTGAAATTTCGAACAATATATTGTCATAGTAATATAAAAATAGTAGTAAAATAAGTTAAAATAATTGAACTTCATCTTTGGGATTAAGAAATGAAATTACTAGACGTTATGAATTTTAAGAAAGATTATTCAAGAAATGTCATATGATTTGGAATATAATGTGCAGAGTAATCCTCTCTTTTTAAATATGTAATTTTATTATGATTGCAATCTTGATGACAAGAAAGAAAATTGCTGAAAGGAAATCGTTATCCACATGATATTGAAGAAAATAGCAAAAAAATGTTTTTTTACGAAGATGAAGATTTTCCTTCAAACAATTTTAATTAATTATTCAGTCGACATCATAACCATTACTAAATTGGATATCCTCGAAAATTTAACTTTTTCTTGATTACTGAAAATAACATCGACATCTATGAAAACTAGGGTTGGGTGATACTGTTTCAACTTGATACTTTATATGAGGCAGGGGTGTATTAAGCTTGTTGGGGGCCCCAGAAGCTGAAGTTCTTGGGTGTGCTTGGCGCATATGCACTTGTTAAAATTTCAACTTATCAGTTATGATGATTTAAAATAACATAATTTGGCAAATTTTTAATCACAATAACTATATTTTTGTTAATTCAAATTGCTTTATAATTAATCTATTATTTTATTTACCTGATTAATTAATCTTTGTCGATAATTATTATACTTTGTATTCATTAATTTTAAATTTGTATCTGAAATTCGTATTCATAAATATTCACAAGAAGTATTATCGAAATAACTTAGGTTTTCATTATACAAAAGTAAAAGTTATTCGCTTTTTCCTTGCAAAATCACTTTAAGTATAACTATCAATTAAATAACTAACGTATTCTACGCAACATTCGGCCAGTTATAAATCCCAAAATGATAGTTAATTTGATTCTAAATATTGAAATATGATAAAGCAACAATGACGAAAACAAGAAATGTAATATTTAAATCTTCAAACCAATATGATCGATGCACCATTTCCCTTCTCCGGGGTTCTTATCTTGAAGGAACGCGGGTCTTTTGTAAATTCCTTTATCTCTCCCTTTATTAATCGTTACAATTTTGCAGGCGTTAAATCATAGAAACTCATTTAAAACAAAGGCAGAAGAGGGACGTCAAAAGTTATTCTATAAAGTACTTTTAGCGAAATAGAAGGTTTATATCAAATTCAGCTCATTCTGAAATTTGTTCAGATTATTCCGTAATTTAAAAAAATTGAATAAAGGTTCCCTTGAATGAACAAATCATAATAAATTAATACAAGTATATAAACTTAAAACATTTTTCATTCATATAACATGATATTCTAATAAACTTGGAAAAATTAAATCAATTTATTAATTCTAATCAATACTCTCTGTCAGTTCTCGGATCAATAATCTATGTTCATGGGAATTGATTCAAAATAATAAAATTTAAAATTATACAAAGCTCAAACACAATTCTTGAAAGGGAAAGTGAGATCACGGTGGCTTAGTGGTAAATTGCTGGCCTCGGAGCTGGAGGGTGCCAGATTCGAAACCATATCCCGCTGAAGTTCCGCCTATTGCACGGTAAATAATACATAGGAGGTCCACTGATATGGTGCGGAAGTTAAGAGTTGAAGAAGAGGCCCAGGTGTCATCCTCGACATCTGGTTACGATCCAAGTTATGAGGTCCGTCTAAAAAAAGCTCTCGCTTTGCTTCAAGACAGGACGTGAATAATACTAAATTAATCAAAGGGAAATTTTTATAACTAATTATAAACAAAATAAAATTCTAAATAATTTTTTGGGGCATTTATCTCTGGAAAATTCTTCATTTATTTTGGATGTATCGATGCTATCTAAAATAGTTAGATAATAATTCAGTAATCTTCTATCACAATCATTGCCAATCTAAAAAAATGGGAACAGAGCACAGATAATATTTTTACTCTTCATTCTAAATAATAAATAAATTCATTTGAATTTAAAGAAATTTTTGTTATAAAAGTTATAAAGTTCCTCTGAAATTAAATGGAAGCACAAAGATGAAAGGTGAATGTGATGTTAAACATGTATATATAAAAATATTCAGAATTTTTAGGAAATTTGTTCGATGTTATTTCTTTTCTGAAGCTGAATGAACTTATGTGATTCCATTAAATATTTACAGTCTTATATTATTCAACTCTATAATTATAATCTAAAAATGCATACCTTATTATTTCTATTCCTTTTAAAAACAAGTAATATATTGTACTCCACAATCTTCGTCATGAAATCTAAATAAAATTCTAAATGATTGCACGAACTGTTTTGAAGAGCGTCACTTCTCAAATGTGTCCAAGCTTCAAAAATACAATGAACTTTCCCACCTTAATGCTATTTCCCAGATAGCACGTAAGTTTGCAGCAAGTTTGATTTTGACTTGATATTCCCTTGTCATGGCAAAATTTGACGCGTCATCTTGAAACGAACTTGTAGCAAGTTCGCTGTGACAACTAGCGCCACCCTCGCTTGCAACGCATTTGCTGCAAGTTCGATGTGACAAAATAGCGCCACCTCCCTTGCAAATCAAATTTTCTGCAAGTTTGCAAAACAAGCTTCCTGCAAAGACAGCACAAAGAGATAATTATCTTTGTCTCTGTTTAAAAAAAACATCCGATTTTTAATAGCATCTCCTAGACCATCCTTCTTCTTTTTAATTCAATAAATCAATGATAATTTGTAAAAAAACTAACTTTTTGATAAAAAAAAATTTTGAAACATTTTCCATCTTTCTACTAAATATATCACTCGCACTTTAAAGAAAACTATATCGCTTTTTTCTTAACGTTGAAATTTTAGCGTTTATAAACAAAATTAAACCAAAAAAACAGTCAATGTTTGTTGAAAAATAAACTTATACATTTTGTCCCATTTTAAAGTAATTACTTTTTAACTCTAATTTCGTAATTTATTCTACTAACAAAACGTAGTTATTAGCGAAAATTGCTCTCTCTTTGACTTCAAATCATATTCTCAACTCAAAAAAATAATGAAATCAAGAGATTAGTTTAAAATAAATCGTATACGAATCGAATAGAACGATGTATTAGCGAGATCTATCTTCTCTCAGAGTTTAACTGGCCCAGTGGTTACCGCGTCAGCTCCGAACCGGTAGGTCGCGAGTTCTATCCTGGGTTGTGTTCGTACTCTGTTTTTGCTATAGTTTGCAAGGCAAGCTTGCTGCAAGTTCGTCCTATGGTGACTTCGAGGCTTGAGTTAACTTGCTGCAAGCTTGTTTCACACTTGCACACTTGTCGTGACAAATTTGCAGAAAGCTTGCAGACTTGCAGTGCAAGTCTGCTGCAAATTTGCTACAAATTAAAATTGCTATCTGGGTTAGATACATTAGGATATTTAAAACTTTAACGAGATTTTGTTTGTTCAATCACACTGATTGTGATAATAGAAAACGGTTTTAAACGATGAGGGATATTCTCATATGATACTTAAAAAGTGATTAACAGAAGTTTTAATGGAAAACAGAAGAACGAATAATATGCAGTCCCCTAAAATAGTTAAATGACTAAAGGGGAACAGGGGTCTTATTTACTGAACTGATCCATTACTACTAATGACTGCAGATATTCATTGAAGAGAAAAGTGCATCGATTACTCTAATCATTTAAACGACACCTTCCTGCGAAGATGTTTTCTTTGTACTGATTGGGTTCTTTCTCAAGTCTGGGAAAGTGAATATCTGGTCATTTGGACCGCAATCTGAATTAAGTTGCAGGTGATGGATATTACACACAGACCTCCCATGATGAAATGTAATCAACGGCGGCATTGCTTAGCACTTGGTGCTCCTAGCCTTTAATACGTGCCTGGTATCAGGTACGCAAGAGTATCAGATACACGAAACTGATAAAAACAGAAAGTATCAGGTATTCGGTATCAGTTCTCGGACTCGTTTGATACAGGTCGGTCGCGTTCCTTTTCAGTCGGAATGTTAACTTGATACAAAGTATCAACATGACGCAAAATATCAGATAGATTCACTTCATGGGTGGGGTCTCTTCACGTTTTCGGTAGAGGTATGATGATTAAGTGCAGGTGGCCCTGATTTTGAAGTCATAGATGAATGGGGGAGAAACGGAGGGAAACGGGTTTATTATAGTTAAGTGCATTGGAAGGCGAGTATTCCCGAGCTGGAATAGGTATGTGTGGGATTCATATGTAGTGCATTAGTTTTGTAGATAAAAAATAGATAGTATTTTAGCATCGTATATGACTCTCGGAACATCTTGATAGAGAATGATCACAGAAGTTACGTAGGTACTTCCTTATTAAACATCGATTAAAATTGTGGCGAAAAGAGGTACAGTTTTCCTAATTCAAAAAATAGCTTGGAAACATTTTTGCCTGGTTGTGGCATCCATTTCATGAGAACGCATTTTTTCGATGCTTCGGGGTGCTGATCTTAAACGTCAAAAGAACAGGATTATCTACCGACAAAGTGAAAAATTATCTTTTTAAATCTATAATTATTGAATTCTTTTTTATCTCTCATTAATTTTTTTGTTATTGTACCTTGTATGTTCTCAATGTTATATTCTTGTTAATAAACTGACTCCCCTCTTCTTTTATTAAAAGATAAATTTCATATTTTTTGTTTTAAATTGTTCATATTAAACTATATGTATTAATAGAAATTAGCTTTAAAGACATTTATCTCCATCTCAAACCAAATTGCTCGTTACCCATTACTTTAGTTTTTAATTTTAATTTTGTATTTTTTTCTTAAAGCTTTTTAAGAAAGTAATGACTTTTCACAAAACTTAAAAGATTCATAGCAATAGTTTCAGTTTTATTATGTTTTTAAGTTTTTCATCGGATATTTATATTTAAAATATCCGATGTAAAATAGAAAACAATAATGAAGATCATAAAGGTCCAACTCAACAACATGCAAAACAGCAAGAAAACGATTGCAAAGATCAAAGATTAACAAAATGAAACAGAGGGCGAAAAAATTAATAATAAATCCAAATAAAACATAATTCACTAAATAATTCTATACGTTCATTAGAGATTTCCCTATTGAAATCGCATCCCTTTACGATAGAGTTCTATTTATTTTTTGATTGTTCTCACTTTTTTCTAAAAAACTTTTGTTTATATATATATATATATTAATTGTCTTGTGCTTTCTTAAGGGATGGCGACATATTTTAAAAATGTTTCAGTTCCGTTTATTGTGAACTTGTAATTAAAATAATTGCAGAATTATACATTATTTAAAAAGCTTTCAAATGATTAATTTACAAGCATTGATTTCGAAACAAGTGATTTAAAACTATAGAATTTATGCTATTTGTAGAAGACAGACATTTTTTTTAGTTCCGCTAATAAACACCTTGAATCTTATGTCAATATTCTTAACAGATATAAAGAAATACCTGTACTGCCAAGGCGAGTGCATACACTAAATGACTAGTCGCTGAAAACAATGCTACAAGTAATGGCATCTGCTCAAAAAATTGCCCCATTACGGCGGGGCTCATGCACAGACTTTTACTTTAATTCCAGGGGAAGCGAGAACACATTTTCTTATTTGGAGGTTTCTCTTCTATTAGGGTCTACCTGTGGTTATATTCTTTATAAAAATTAAAAGAAAAATTTAATTTATTTAAAGGGGTGGTCAAGAAATATCAGACAGGTGCCCTACCCTTAAGGCTAAAACACGCAGACTTAAGTCGATTCTCAGGTATTGACCTCGAATACTCTCAGGCATGTTCCAAAAGTTACAAGGCCATTGCTCCATCAATTTCTGAAAAGTAGAGCTTTGAAAAATGTATGCACTGCGCAGTCATCGCATGTTTTATGGTAGAATGCTCGATCTCCTTAAAATATAGATAGAAACCATATATTTATCTCCCAAAATCAGTTTCAAAAAGTTTTACTCATTTTCAGCATATTAAAGGCGAGCAATTGTAGTTAAAAGCCGGTCCTGTTTCTGATCTGCAGGGAACAGTTTCAGCACAAACATGGCAAATGCAAATTTCATACACTAAATAAATAATAAGTCAGAATGGTATCATCTGAATCATAGCTAATGTTGCACACTTAAACTAACTCATGAATGATTTTCAAGCACATTCTGGATATTTTGACATTTGTCATTGCTTTGGATATTTAAATGTTTTGTAGCATCAGAGTCATTAGTTTGGCTAAGCTGCGCCAAACGAAAGTGGAAGTTACCTCAATGTAAAAAAAATTAAAGCAGTGTTGTAATGATGGAGGTAAAAAAGTATTTAGTTAAATAAAAAAATACTTTAAATCAGTGAATAAAACTTTATGGACCTTAAAAATGCAAAAATGTGAGCATGAGGTGTTATTCCAAGTAAATTATATGAGGAAATTGAAGGCGATTTAAAAAACTGCAAACAATGGGTATTAAACTTTGGACATACTGACATGTCTTAATTACGTCGCAAGCACAATGGTCTCAACAAGTGAAGGTGAAGTAAATGAAGGTGAGTAAATCAAGTATATCCAATGCACAAACGAATTATAAGGGTATTAGATTTCCTATTCGTAAATGAGGGCCAAGGTTCTACAAGGGGTTTCTCAGCATTAAGATTGTTATTGGTATCGGAATCCCACTGCTCCTGCCATTTAGAATGAAGGAGGTTTATGTGTTTTCTCAGATCTTCCACTGGGATAGTGATATTCATTGGGGCAACTGCCAATTTGGCAGCCCTGCCTGACTGCTCATTACCCACAATTCCAACATGAGATGGTACCCAACAGAGCATGATAGTAAAACCCCGTGAAGTGAGTTTATTAAGAAGGTCTTAAGTATTTAAAACGAAAGGATGGTTATGTGGGTGAGGATGAAATAAATTTAGGGATTGCAAAACACTAAAATAATCTGTATAAATAATACTATTTCTTTGCACCCTGTCAGAAATTTCTCCTAGAGCATATAGGACAGCGATTATCTCTGCTGTTTAAACGGAACAAGAAGAATGAAGTTCAAAAGAAAAATATTTTTCAGGAAAAATAGCAGCAAAAGAGACATGAGTAGCTGATTCTGATCCATCTGTATAAATTGGGATACAATCTTGGTATCGCTGTCTGTGTTCCAGGAAGATTTTTGGTGAATAATATCTGCTATACCGTATTTTTTTAAACTTTTAAAAGGTTTTAAATATGCTAGAAATTTTCCAAGGTGGGAAATTAGTTTTTGGCTGCGGAGTTGTATACAGATAAAGTAGATTTAAGTCTCAAAGAATGTGATGAACTCTTATTAAAAACACAGGAATGGATGATTTCCTAACCTCTTGGAAACGGAGTAAAAATGGACGAAGTTTAAAAAGGATCATTCGTGTTTGACATAATCCCAAAGTAATAGTTCAAAGACAACGGTTGTCTTCTTAGATCAAGGGTTGGTTCAAAACAATTGACATAAAGAATTTTCACAGGAGATGCTCAAAAAGCTCCAGAACAGATTCTGAAACCTGTGTTATGAACCGCGCCCAGTTTTTGTAAAACACTTTTTCAAGCCGATCCATAAATTGCTCATCCATAATCCAGCTTAGAGAGTATCGTGGCTATATATATTTAAGCATAGATTTTATATCAGCTCCCCAAGCTGTAGACGACAATACTTTCAAAATATTACGGGATTTTTCACACTTTTGCGTAACTGCATTACGTGTGGAGGGAACGAGAGCTTCTTATCAAAAACTACACTTAAGAATCAATTTCATTCTGCTACTCTTCCGACAGAAATGGACAGCAGCAGTTTTCAAAGCAGAAATAGTGAAGCCATTTGTGTTGGACCATTGTGTGATATCGTTGATAGCAATATGCAGTTGTCTCTGTATAAAATTCATGTGCACCCCTACACATAAAATGTATAGGTCGTCGACATATAAAACACTTTTCACAAAATGTGGTAATTGTTTTAAAATGATGATTTTTCATATAAAAAGTGTGACGCTTAAAATAATACCTTGAGGAACACCTTCCTCTTGAATTAAAAGGTTGGAAAGTTCAGATTCAACTTTGACCCGAAATTTCCTGAGTCGCAAAAATTGCTCTATAAAAATTGGAAGGTTTCCTCTTAACCCCTTGGCATACGATTTTATTTAGCCTCCTAATAAGATGCCATGCCACCATCCATTTCGGATATTTATTATTCTTTCAATCTATTTAAGATGGTAGATACTTGAGACATTTAAGTGTGTCCAGATGATTTTTGTATTTAAAATTATTTATCACGTTGACCTAACTACGGTTGTAAATAGCAAAAACACTGTAATTCTATGCGCGTGTCAGAGGCGCCATTGTATGATAAGGGGTTAATTCACTATCATGCAAATCTTTTAAAATACCATATCTCCAAGTCTTGTCGTAAGCTTTATCGATGTCAAAAAAGAGGGCAACAAAGTGCTTCCTCTGCAATAATGACAGGGGGACATCTGTTTCAAGTTCAAGAAGATTTTCGACGGCGCTCCAACCTCTCCAAAATCTACTCTGGGATGAGTGCATAAAATTATTAGTCTCCAGGTACTTATTTAGTCTGTGATTTATCATTTTTCTAATAACTTGCAGAGACAACAGGTCAAAGCAATTGGGCGATAGTTTGATGGATTGGTCGGATATTTACCTGGTTTCAACAAAGAAATTATTGTTGCCTTTTGCCAAATGATTGCAAAGGAATATTTACGCTAAATGTGGTTATATAAATATAACTAGCCGCCTTCGGCGACCATCTAGTTAGCCCGTTTAAATTAGTTTTTATTTATGTATTTTATATTAATTATAGCACTACCCGTCGCAGTTTCAGCCTCGATAACTCAGGAAAGAAGAACAAAAAACAGAATATTTTATTGTATTTGACAGAAAATAAAATATTTAAAGACTTAAATTTTAAAATGACAGCGATACAATTCTGTATGATGCTAACGAAACTTACAAACTGAGTTTCAAATAACTTTCACTCAATTCATCTATCACTCATCGGTAGAATGATTAACGCTGAATACGGTCGCGAAAGCCAAACACGCGAGACACCCGTGTGAACCTGTGGGTACAAAAAGTGAAGCGGCAAAAAATTCATCGACGTCTAAAAGAAGGGAGTATCGGAGGTAGACAGTAAAATTTTAAAATTAGTTAGTTTACCCGAACACTATTGCCGTTTTGTAATTCCTAGTTTCAGGCTGTAATTTCTAGTTTCTAATATCAAATTTGATGAGTTATCACTTGAGGAAATTCAGGTTTGGCGGCAGTACTGTACTTTTAAGCCTAACAAAATTTTGATAAAAAAAAAACTTATAAGGCAAAATACAAAAATTTGAAAGCGTTTTTATGCCTCATAATCTTAAATTTCTGGAAAGCATGAGATTAATACTTGAAGAAAGGACGGAAATCGTTTCTGTCCACCTCACATACAATAAAAGTCAACAAACCTGAAATCAAATATCTGTTGCCAAGCTTTATAAAAATATTGCTTTGAAGCAGGTGCGATAAAATATTTCAGAAATGCAATGAATATTAAAGTGAAAATTCTGCTTTGGAGTTAATTTCCCAAGAAAACAATTTATACTATCACAAACGTAACAATTTCAAAAGCGCGTGAATAAAAAAATTGCTGAAATAATGAGATGGTTTGAATTTTATTTACAGAAATAAAAACATTGTTACAATTCATGTTTTAAAACACTTTGAAACATTAATTAAAATTGAACAAAATGTTGCATGGAAATAAGATCGGTGTTATTGAAAAGCCAATTTTTTTGTTATCTTTAAGATGATGTAAAAATGGTTTTTTGCGATAATAGGATCAGAAGTTATTCCGGAAAAACGTTAAAATTTAAGGTAATTTTTAAATAATTTAAATTCTAATTAAGATTTTGAAAAATCCTTCCTTAATGAGCACCTTTTCTTCAAGGAGCAACCGCCTACTAAATTACAAATTTCTAGTCCCAGTGGTTTGGGAGATTTCGTGATTAGTGAGTCAGTGAGTCATGGTATTTGCCTTTTATATATGAAGATAAACTCTCTCTCGCGATTTAGTTGCTAAGTGTTTGATTATGGTGTAACTAATATTGTCTGGTTCGAGACAAGAATCACGAACATTAGACAGACAAGACTGGAATTCCAAGAATGTGAGATCACAATTGTAGGGTTGGTTAGCTTGAGAATAAAAATTTAACTTTTGTTTTCATGCATCCTTCTTGAACTTTAAAATCAGCAGAGGGTAATTTTGGCTACTAGAGGAATAAGCTAAAGTTGAGGTTATGGAATTTGCTATGGCCTTTACGGATGACATTGTGCTCGCGTTGTCATTTAAGACAGAAACGGAATTGGAATTAGAGACGCTTGAAGCTTTTCTTATTTTATTCCGCAGTTGAAGGCTAGATATTATAAAGTTAACTAGGGTGTCACACCCCATACTCGCTCCTCTCGTCAATCCCCAAGAATCACGCTGTGATTCTTTTGGGATCACTACGTACTCCCAGCTCGCTTCGCTCGCTCTCTGTACAGTCGTGTATGCCTGCTAGTAATTGGAAATTATAAATATTTTAATTACTAAAAGTAAATTTAAATTATTTGAATAACATGAAGTTCTAACTAAATTCTTTTTTAAAAAAACTAAAACTAAACTTTCAATAACTAAAAACTAAATAATCAATTTATAAAATTAAAATTTGCCTTTATACCATATATATTTAAATGTTAGAAAGAAATTTTAATGCTAAAATGCATGATAAGATGTTTACAAATAAAAATTATTTTCATCAATCAGAAATCAGGCACTTAAAACTTCTTGGTACACACAATTGAATGTTTCTCCAACAGTTTCATTAGCCCTAACTTCATTCCATCAAACTTCTAAATATTCATACTTCTAACTGAATTGCTGCTCAGAAAGGCTTCGCAACATATATGCACACTCTCTGTAATAATTATTTAGCCAAGAAAGATATAACCTTTCTCGCTGGGTAGCTAATTATATGTTAAAACCTAAGAAAATTTGAGTTTTCGAAAGATGAGTTAACCGATTTCACAAACTTTCAGCTTAAAAAGGACTGATAAATGGCTTTAAATATGTTCAGATTCACTATTCAAAAGGATAACACATAATAATTATTTACTTTTACCTTCATAAATTTAACGAAATAGCCTTTTTTCAAATTTAAAAAAAATCTAAAATTCTTGTTTCTGACACCAAAATTTCAAACATGCTGTCTTTTCCCCACAGAAATAATGATCGGAAACTTCTTTCCGTCGACTAAAACGCTTGCCTCTATTTTCATCATTCCGATTTGATCATCTTAGGAAAGATTCACCAGTTTTAGTTGTTCAACAGTTCCCTTTTCTGACGATTTCGATTGATAATTGAAACTGCCCAACTTAAACTCATTTTGAAAAATTTCGTTGTCTCAGATAAAATAAAACTAAATTCGCCGAATCGATTGTAAACAAAACAAAGTTGCGAGCTGTTGCCAAACGGTGATAAAGAAATTGAGTCCGATTTTGCGTCCACCTAAGCATTTTATTTATAAAGATGCTGGAAAAGAATTTTTGCCATCAAACTATTCGACTGCATCGCTGTATCTTCCTGGATTTTGCTCTTGTCTTCTTAAATTGTATAACATTTGGGATAGTAGGGTGCCTGCGAAAGGTGTCACAAGCCTTTCTTTGTTTTCTATAGATGTGTGGACAATCAGCATTCCAACATGGCTTGTTTTGCTCTCTCCGATTACCGAATGTCTTTGGAACAGAATTATCTGCAGCTTCAATTATAATATTTACAATATGATTCAGTGCTTCATCGATAGTGGCAGATTTAACTGTATCAGAATTGATAGTGGCCAGAGACGTGAACTTTCCCTTGCTGCATTTAAGATATATCTTGGTGGAATAAAAGGACTTATAGGATTATTTAGGCTATCAGTTAAGATTAAAAGAAAGTGGTCACTATTATAAAGATAATTATCAACTGTAAAAATAAAAGAAAGGTAATAAGGATGGAGAGCAGATGGCGAGATAAACTGAATGAACAGTTCGTGTTGGAAAATGGAGATGTGTTTTATCATCACAATTTAGAAGGCATAAATTGTGATCTGCAATTATTTGCTCTATTTTCTGAGAACGTGAATTGGAATCAGAACAACCCGAAAGGGGACCGTTAAGGTCGCCTAAAGTAATAAAAGTAGGTGGAAGTTGGTGAATCAAATTATTAAGGTTTGATTGATTGACATGTTCATTCAGAGACAGGTAGATACTGCAAACATTGACCAAAGAATACATCTGGAAACAGATGGCAACAGCCTGCAAATTAGTTTTTAGAGTCAAAGGCGTGGAAGGGATATCAGTTTCTGCAAGGATTGGAACGCCATCGGAAACACGATCTGCGATATGTTGCTTGCTGAAAATTTTGTATTGCCTGATGTTATGCTTATTTGTTTTAAGGTATGTTTTTTGGAGTGCAATGTAGGTTGGGTAATATTTATTAATAAGGTCTCTCAAGTCAAAGAATTTATTCTTAAAGAATCCACAGTTTCAGGAAACAAATGTGGCCATGAAGAGAAAGGGACAAACACAGGAAAGGTGAAAGAAGAAAACCACTAAAAGCAGAAAAATCAAGAAGGTGGAGGATCTTCTACCTCGCTTGTAGACATGTTATATTCAGAAAGAAAAGCTTTAAGAAGGGAATCGCTGTCTTCATCGTCATTGCTATTATTTTCCTTAATTAAATCTTTTTAAAAAGTTTGTTTGGAAAGAGGTCGGATTGAAATATCTTGATCTATTTTAGCAGCTAGTATGCGTGCACGTTTAATGGCTGCTGATTCTTTTACTTTTTTCTTTTTATTCGAATTTTTTTTAATGTTTTTTTATCTCGCGATTACTTTTAGCATTAGATTTTAATGGAGAAGAACTGTTCTTAGAGGATGAAGGTGTACTGGAAAAGGTGGAGGCTAAATCGATACAATTTTGATATTTGATGCGTTTGTTACTGAAGGTATAGTATCATTTGTCCGACAATCACTACTGGCAACTGTGTGACATTCTAGAGTTGGATGAGGAATTCTCACACAAGAAGGTATGATACAATTTTGAGAGACGGGGGAAGGGGAAAAAGTTTCTCTCCAAGATTTTTTGACTGCAAGGAGATTGAGCCAGTCAGTTCTTTTTATTGTGATCGTGTCATTATCATCTGAAGAATTAACTATTGCAGGTGTTGTCAGAGTGTTAGTTGCGGGTGTTGCAAGCTACTTTGTTTTGAATTGTATCATTTGAACTTTATGCAGAGGAGTATGAAAGGCCTGATTTGGGTGTTCTGTTGTTCACTGCTTTGCTAGCTTCAGGGAATTAAATATATCCTGTTAGTTTGCCAGTCTGAATTTATTTTTCTTGTTGATAGCGCAAGAATGATATGAAAACGGCTGGATGTTCGCCATTGCAGTTATATCATTTTGTTTGGTAGATGAGCAAGTGTTACTGTCATGATCAGGGAGAGAGAGCAGCGAGCGCAAATTGTTTGTTTGCTTCGGTAGGCTGTTATTGTGTGGCCGAACCTTTGGCATTTAAAACAATATATAGGATTTGGTAGAAAGTGTCTGACATTGCAGTTTATATATGCTATTTTAACAGATTTAGGTAGTATTGGAGTGTTAAATGTAAGTATTAGATGTTTTGTTGGATAGGTTTGATTGATTGGTTTAGGGGACAAAGCGGGGTAACTTTAACTACAATATTTCCTATTTTATCCAGTTTTCTTACACTTTTGAATTGTTTTTCATTTATGACTTAAATAAGTAGGCTTCCATTGTTTAACTTTTTAATATATTTTACTTCTCCAACGACTTAAATACTAGTTTTATGAATCAAAATAGAGGATACGTTTTTAACTCAACTTTCTCTGAATTAATACAAAAAAAAAATTAAAATAAGCAGTAGTATGATGAATAACATTTTTACACATGCGACTTGGAAAAAGATTCGGGCCCAACGGCATCGCTCACACTGATCCCTACAAGGGATGGAAGTTACCGGGTTGCAAATTCCCAGTCTCGGCACATGCCATGATACAAGCTGGAACCTATACGTTTTAGAGCCAACCTCGGCGACAGTGACCACCCTTATCTCCTCACCCATGGAGTGACCCATTCGCTTGATCCCCTTGAGAATACCAGCCAATCGACTCGGATACAGGCCGAATGTTACACCGGGGACCAAAATGTACGACCTGTCTGATGGGTCGCCATGCACAGCCAATACGTGGGGGTATTTTAGTGTCCATGAGAAGCAGGAAGCAAGCAGAGCGGCAACAGATTCTCATTGCCTACCGTCGAGGGAAGGAAGGAAAAGCCAAAAACTCAAGAGGGAAGATAACCTCGAAAGAAGACAAGGCACCAGGGTACCTCGGGGTCAACCTGGAGAAGATGTACCCCTGAGAGAGTCTATGTTTCGGAAGTCACCACTTTCGAAACTTTTAAGGCCATGTTGGTTGTTAAATTTCAGTGAAAATATTTTTTGATAAAGTTAATATGCGACGTATCCATTCTAATTCTCTGTTTGAACTTTAAACAGGAAATACACATTTATTTCTTAGTATAATCAGATTTCTTAACGAAATGAATAGAAAATTTCGCCTCGGAAAGTAATTACATACTTTTATTGCCAAAAATTTGCTATTGCTTAAACAATCTAGCAAAATTTAAAATAGATATTACAATAGATAAGAAAGTATTTTATTAAAAGCTTATTTTGTTAATAAAAATGCTTTATAGTTAGAGAATCATTGTAACATATAATCTCAATGAGACATTTAACAATCTATAACATTCGCTAAAGCTTAGGAATAGCCCAAGAGAATTGCTACTCTTGAATGAAATCACCTTCACTTTGCAATATAGAGAAAAGCAAAACTTCTTATCGATTAAAGTATAACTTTTCTTATTATCCACGTTTTAAAATGACACAGTAACTGCACAATTAAACGAAAATTTGCATTTTATGTACAGTCGCGGGAAAAAATGGATCTCCCCCAAAATTTTCTATCGTTCATCGCCTATTAAAACAAAAGGTACCACTCTTCAGGAAAAATGGTTAAGTAAAAGGTTTCATGTTTAAAATTTTTATAAATTTTGAGTTTCGCATGTTAAAGTAAAATCTTGAATTTTTACTGATATTTTGAGAAATAATATAACTATTATTTTTTATGTAGTATTATGAATTATTCTACACATTTTAAACTTTTAATTTTATATTAAAATAATTTTGAGCACATGAAATATTTATCAAAATTGATGTTAAAAAATTTTTGAATAGCAACACTTATAAATCTTAACAGTAATCGAAGCAGATGACCATTTCATAAGCTTATGCAAAATTTCAACAAATTCACACGAGAAGCTTTGAAGTTACATTAAATTTTCTATTTTCGTTGTAAAAGTTGCGATCCATTCAAGGGAGTCATATATTTCGAAAACGTTTACGTTATTAAATATTATCATTGCACCACTTTATTTTTTAAAATTTAAATATATAAACAGTAACAGTAAACAAGTAATTTTTGGGGCCCATGGCCCCCGAAGGGGGCCTAATCCCCGGTAATGGTACGTTGGTGATGCTGGATACTTTCAGTTCTGGGAGTTGAATAGTCTGCTGCTGTTGTTGGAGGCAAAGGATGTGTGGGTGGGATCTATCTGGATCCTATGGGATTGCTGATGGAGCACTGCAGGAACTGGTGCCTGTAAAGAGTAGCTGCTGCTGTTGAGAGAACTCATATCTCTGGATGTGATAATTTTTCTTTACTTGCTCTGAAAGGGAAGTGACATGCTGTTTGGAGCTGCTCTTCAGGGTTTAGAAATGCTTTGGGAAGAATGGGGCGGGGGGCAAGGGTCTGTAACAGTTAGCAAGAATAGCTATTCCAATTTTTTTTTTTTTATATATTAATGAGTAACAATTATAAAAGAATCTTCCGGGGTCTTTTGCTTTTCGGATCGGGGGAATAATGTTCAAGTTGCTGAATAGCTTCATTATCAATGTTATCAAGATTATGATAGAATTTCGCAGAGATTTTTTTGATAAATTCCTTTAAAGAGATTAGCTTAATTGCATTTCTTATATCTTCATTTCGCATATACCATCCAGCCTTGCATATTAGACGGATTATGTTATTTTCTAGAATTTCCAGCATTCTGATATTGGAGTTGGCTGCGGCCCCCCAGATGGGGCATCCGTAAGTAATTATCGGACGTAAGATCGCAGTGTAGACAAGCAATTTATATTTCCTATTCATTTCGGAATCTCGTGCTATTAGAGGGAAAAGTTTTCTTGAGGCTGCACGAAATTTAGTTTTTATTGTTGTAATATGATTTTTCCAGGTTAATTTTTCGTCTAGTATTACGCCAAGATATTTGGCTTGCTGAGACCAGGTGATCGTTTGGTTTTTAATTTTAACTATTGGTTTGTATTTTCTTCTACCCTTGGCGAAATACACTGCTTCTGTTTTGTTAACGTTAAGGGCAATTTTCCATTTGAGGAACCAGTCGTCCAGTTTCGCTAGATGTTGGTTTAAAGCGGCTGCCGTATATTTATGGTTTTTATTTTTGGCTAGAATGGCAGTATCGTCTGCGTACATACCTAATAATGTTTTATGTGTTTTTGGAATGTCGTTAACATAAAGAGAGTAGAGGACCGGCGAGATTTTCCCTCCCTGTGGAATGCCTGCTCTCATAATTTTGGCTTCGGAAATGCTGTTGCCAATTTTAACTGCGAATTTTCGCTCTTCGAGGTAAGATTTTAGAAGCTGCAGTAAATGGGGTGGAGTTTTGTATCTGATAAGTTTATGGATTAGTCCTTGGATCCAGACTCTATCAAAGGCTTTCTGTACGTCAAGGAAGACCGCACCTGTGCCTTCTCCTTTTTCAAAGCCACTCGTAATATACTCGACTACTCTAAGAAGTTGATGAGTTGTAGTTAAGGATTTCCTAAAACCAAATTGTTCCGGGCAAAGGATTTTGTTTTCGGCAAGATGCTCGTTTAATTTATCTAAAATGAAGTTTTCAGTTAGTTTACTGAGTGTGCTGAGTAGCGAGATTGGCCGATAATTTTCTGGCTGAGTTGGGTCTTTTCCGGGTTTCAGAATTGGCACAACTACAGCGGTCTTCCACGCTTTTGGAAAATAGTTTAATTTAAAGATATTGTTTATGATTTCTGTAAATTCGAAAATCATTGTGCATGGTAAATTTTTAAGCATTTTGTTGGTGATACAGTCAAGCCCGCATGCTTTTTTAATATTTAAATTTTTAATGACTTTGATTACCTCAGAGGGCTGAATGCATTTGATATATAAATGATGATTTAAATATATAAATATTTAACCCTTTTTACATATAAATTAATATTTCAAAAATAAAAGTGGTATAATATTACAGTATTTATTTTTTACGCATCAAGTTTTACCGATTGTAAAATGTAGATCATTACTTTGACAATAACATTTAAAGTGCGAAATAATTTAAAATACTACTACCGACATTTAAACGCAAGCAGAGAACTTCTCTATCTAAATCTGGAGACGACCCCTTTTCTATTTAGAACGCAAAATGTCGAATATCTTCGGATATATTCATGGCATATTAACCAAAATTTCTTTCTTGGTTTATTTCTTCATGAGAAATTTATTTATGTCATTAAATATCGGTGTTTCTGCTGAAAATTGGGAAGTTAGTGCAATTTTAACTCTCTGAGCCCGGCTCGAGAGAGAAAATTTGGTTGCCTCAAAGCCCGGGGTAATTTTTCGTTCACAGAAACAGAATGGAATCGTCCTTTCCTTTACCGCAATGCTAGAAAGGGGGACGCCCGCTGCGCGGTCATTTGGGAAAAATGAAAGGGGAGCCATTGATGGCCATTTGCGGTTAGAACTATCGGTACTGGACAAAGTCTTGTGAGTGAAATGCTTTTCGGGCTACCGATAAGAATTCTACTCTAACAGTTTAGGAGGAATCTGGATTAGTTCATCTAAATGCTTTCAAAGAATTATTTTTTACCCATTCATTAAAATTTCCGTAGGTTCTCGCACGGTCTGTGCTGTAAAATTTGGCTTATTTTAAAAAGAAAGCGAATATATAAACTTTGACCAGTTATTATTCATTTGTGCAATTGACAGATAATTCTGGTAAGTAGATCTTATCAGTAGAGGCACACTTATAGAGCGGACAAATAAACTAAAGACTATGAAAAAAGCAACAAATCCGTCAGGGGAAAAGGTGGTTGCTTTTATCACTCGGAAATTTCTTTCAACTTCAGACAGTTTCCAAAGAAAAGTAATAATTTATCTCGGGAGCTCCTAGGAGAATTGTGAACAGACAAGCAATGCTTTCTGAAACAGCCTTCTTTTATCATCCTGGCAATCAGTCTTTTCCGGCAAAAAATCTCTAATCATAAATATCTCAAATATACATCATCTTATTTTTGCACAACTCTAAATGAGTGTTCACCAAGAATATGAGAGAATTACCCTCAAGACAAGTTTTTATAGATATCAATGTGAGAAAAATGTGGTGTTTATGTTGAAAAAGTAAAGGAAATAATGAATTATAAACAAAAAGAGCCGTAACCTTTTTTTTCGAATATCAGTAGACTATTCACGTTTATTCAAGTATTCAAGTATGCGCCCCCAACACCTTAATTAACGTTGTATTGTTATTGAAATTAATTAATTTTATTTTTTCAAATATTTCAGGAAAAGAAACGCACTTAGAGCACATTAAAGAATCAAGTAATTCGATTAATTAGAAAAAAATATATTTTGAAAAATAATATCTTTAAATTACAAGCTTATTTTTAAATATGAAGAAAAGAAGGCAGTTGTTTTGGTTCTTACTTGCCTTATAAAACGAGGTAAGCCATGCACTATACTAACTTTGTGACAAATTAACCTCGTTTGTGTATATGTGAGGCACAGTTAAATGTGGCGTTTGTGGCTAGCAAAACTATAAACACCGTTGTTGAAAAGGTTTAAAATTTCATTATTAAAATTTATTATTTTTGTAACGAAATCTATTGATAGTTCAATATTTAAAAATAAATCTCTAATTTTAAAATGCCGTGCGACAGTATAAAAGGCTAAAGACCTTAACCTCTCTTTTCCCCTTTCCCCCTGCGAATTTCCACTTCTGAGAAGCCAATGAAGTAAAGATAACACAAAGAGAATCTCCGTTCAATTAAGGAGTTTTAAAAAATATATCTTCTGTTTTGCAGTTAAAAAACAATTAAAACAAAAAACGCATTCCTGGTGAGGAAAAGTTTTACTATCTATAGCTAAAGTATTCATCATTTTATTCATATAGAGCGAAAAATCTTACTGAGACTAAGAGATACTCTTGTGCATATCTGTTCCGTGTTCTCGTAAGAGCCCAGAGCGATACTAGACTTCACATATGAAAATTTCCCGATAATTAAAAGACGGCGGGCTGTAAGCACAGTCGACGCAAATCTGGACCTGTAAAATTGTCAAAACCTTTTACGTTTCGACCTCATTAAACCGCCACGTTGGGCAAACACTCGCTTATTTCCGAGAGCTCATAACTCAATTCCATCTCCATTTTCATGCTAAATTTCGTTTTTCTCCATCTTTTTAGACCTTATTTGCCTTCCATTTCAGTCTCTCCTAGTTGTAGCACTGTAACCTTAATGAAAATACGGATCCGGCCACGGAAAACACCCTTCTTCAAAAATTCCACACCACACTAGCGTTTCACAATGTTTTCCGCTAAAATTTCTTACCCAACTTGTTTTCCTTCTTTATTTAGCTCCCTCTTTTTTAATTCATCTGATTTTAAATCGCTTATTCGAATTTTAAATTTCTTATTCGAGAAGCCTATTCAATAACTAGATGTGGAGGTGCATTGGACGCTTCGAGTCCTCGCGGTACTCCGTAATGAAACTCAGTTCCCTTCCGTTGTGCATATCTGACAGCATAACAAATTATCAGTTGACAAGCCAAATTTAATATCTTCTGATTAATTTCATAATTAGTATATACTAAATTCAATATAGAACTTTCAGCAAAAAATTAGAGCTCGCACAACATCAGGAAAGTTTTTTAAAAAAATCAGATGTATCTCAAGCGGTTTCTAATTTTACAATCATTGAAACAATAATTGTTTTTTAAATGAATTTAAATATGTCTAGAATTTTACTTTATTTCAAAATCTTATTCAGAAATCTTGTTTGCAGTTTTTTACTTATGTTTTTCAGCAGTTGATTTTAACAGTAATTAATGGACACCGTATTTCCGTAAAATGTACAAATCATCAAAAGTTGAGAAAAACAGTAAACGACAATTTTATGGAATCTAAATAATTTTCTTTGGTAAAATTTGCTTGTAACAATGCAATCAAAAACAATAAATGAGTAAGTAAATAAATTTGCTTTTCAAAAAAAAGTTGGCCTGAAAGATTTCTGTTCCAAAAAATGTGTGAATTGATCAGTGTCAATAAAATAATTTTTAAAGGGAAGAAAGAGTTTTCTTAATTTTTTTACTAAAATGAACATTTTCAAAATCTTTTGCATGAAGCAAGTTAACAATTTCCTTATATAGATCATAATGAAATGTATAAAAAAATAAAAAATTGGATTTATTTTTTTCTTCTTCTGATAAATATAATCTCATTTAGTAAATAACTGTCCTTCCTTCCTTCTTTTGCTACGCTCCGACTAAATGACTTGACAAAACCGCATATCACTCACTGTCAAAATTCCCTCCACTCCGCTGAGATAATCTGCCCGGGTGGCCTCAGGAACTTCCTTACTCCCCTAAAATACTCCCAAACGCCCCAAAACGTCCGACTCCGTCCTCAGTCGACAGGGACGCTTTGGGGCTCCGTCGGGCTCATAGAGTTAAATGACACCTTATGACATTTTTAACCATAGAATCTTTTAGTATACGTTATTTCCTGAAGATTGGTAGCTTTTTTCATGCCCAATGAACGATCGCAGAATAATGCTGGGTGGGTTCTTTTTTCCCTCGACTGTACGAACGAGACCGTTTCGTCATAAAAAGTCTTTTGCCTTTTTGTGAAAATGGCGAAAATTTGTTGTTAATTTTATAAGTGGTACAAGCTGTAAATGTTTAAAACGCAAGCATAATGAAAAAATTTCCAGCATAGAAAGCATAACATCCTTTATTATAAATAAAGAGGCCCACATTTCTGAAATATTAACTGTAAGATGCATAAATTGAACCCAGTTGCTACTCCCGAGAGTAAAACTGAATCGATTGAGCTATCAGATAGCGATGAATCCTCAAATTGAAAAAATGAGATCTCATTTTTTCTCCTTGGACATTTGAAATGATAATAGCTTCAACTATAATTTTCATTTACCAGCCTGGACGAAAAAGTCCAAGCTTTAAATTAAAGGAACTCGTCTACAAAGATACGTCGTACGTGCAATCATTAAAAAATCTTATATAGAAAAACGCTGCGTTAAAATAGTGGTAAAACTTTTATAAACATATTAATTAATGATAATAATCCACATTTATGTGGTTGTTTTTGTTCTTCGCCGTTTAATGTACACTTTGCAGGGAGAAAAAATGACACCTAATATTATTCTGTCGTCGTTCATCGGACATTAAAACAAAAGGTACTATTGTATAGGAAATGCACTAACTTCAAATTTTTCAAAAGCAACACACTTTTTTTTATAAATAAATTTCTGATGAAAAAATACTTGTGTAAATAAATGCGTTTAACTGTCGATGGTAGAATTTTTATTTATTTCAAAGGCTAAACACCATCGTAAACAATGAACATAAAGCTCTACATTTTGGAACTGATAAATATTTAGTACGTTGAAAACATCTGCAGAACTGAAATTTTTTCCAAAAAATCTGATTTTGTCCGGCAATAAATTTATAGCTCTGGCAGTTTTGTATAGTTTTAACTTTCGCCTGATAAAATGTTTTAGCACAAAACCTTCAAAATAGTGCATAGTTTTTTAAATAGTGTTTTTTGTATGAGCGATAGTAATCGAATAAATGAGATTATTTCTTTTTCAATGATATATTAGAATTAAAATTTAAAATGTTTATTTATTTTAATTTTCAAAATTTTTCACTTTATTTTCTAGGTTTTCTTTGTCATTCGATAATATTCGTATTATCTAAATAATCATATGTTAATGAACATAGTGAAATACTACAGCACTTCAGTTTACAAAATTTAAATGTTTATAAATTTGAGTTTATAAACCGGAGTTGTGAAGTTACATTAGAATTGATAGTCGTAATCTGTAGCATTTAATAATGTAGACTAGCCTTCATCCACATGTTATTGGCAGCTTGACGTTCTGTTTTTTGTTCAATGCAGCAATTTTCGAGATTTATATACTCGAAATTTTCTTTTTCCTAAAGTCGGGCATAATTTAATAATGATTTTTTGCAAAAAATACGATATCAATTGATCTCCTGCAGCTTGTACAGTTCTCCTCTCAAACTTTCTTCAAATTTGCTTCAGTTTAATCACAAGCATCGGCAAGGTTTTGCAAAATTTGATACAAATTCTCTGCACAGCCTAACTGCCCAAAAATCTGAGACGACAACAACATAGTACACATATTCTTTAAAGCTCTACAGTGCAAAAGTGGTGCGAACTAGGACCTTGTAACTTTCGGTGCATGCGTGGGAGGGTTCAAGGTTCTGTCAATTGTATTCATCATTCACACTCCGTGTTTTAGCTATGAGGGTAGGGAACCTGTCTCGATAATATTTTTTATTTCCCCTTGCATATTAATTCTTTTTCAGTTCTAGTTATTTTAATTTTTCAAATTCTAGGAAATATAATTTGTTTCTGAAATGTACTCTCTATTCCTGAATATTTTTTGAAGTTTTAATGATCAAGAAAATTTGTTTAAATTTTATTCATTCATTTTCCAAGCAAAATTATTTCAATTCATTTGAGTTTTTTTTCTATATTTCAGAGAAAAATATTTATTGATAAAGTATTTCTACATTTTAACTAATTCTCTGCTTTTTCTTAATGAAGAAAATGTAAATTTATTTGTTAGTGTGGTAGCATCTCTTAATAAATTAAATTAAAAATGATCAAATTAAAATCGCATTCTTTTATTAACAAAAAACCTCTATCACGCAAACTTTCTTACGAGAGTTAAATTGATATTACAATGGATTAAACATTATCTTCATCCTAATTATATTATTAAAAACCTATTTATTCGATAATTAGTTTGATTGTGTTATTGATAAACTTTGGTGAAAATTGATACATATGAATCAACAGAATTTTTAATAGAAATTGTTGAATATTCACCGAAAGATGGCGCTGTGAACAATCAACCTGTTGTTCTGCAATTCCTATATAAAGCTGCAATTTGATACAACATTAGCATTAAATCTCAATGTCCATGTTCTGCGTTTCACTTTTATTTTCGTTCAGTTTAACCGAATTTATTCTGTTTTTAAATACGATGCCTTTTTGAACCTGTTGCTGTTTAATAAACTGTTTCTTCCTTTATCTGGAATGTTCTTGGCTTGAAACTAAATCCTGCATTTTGCTCCGTCGACAGGAGTCGTCTGGTTGTTGTATATTCGCAAAATGGCTAAAGCCGCAGAGGTTAAATTCGAACTTTGTACAAAGGAGATTCAGCGTTATAAGAAGCAGGATATCAAGGTACTTGATGATCTTAAGTTGTGGGGTAAACTGAGAATATAGATTGAAGGTTTAAAATCTTATTTGCGTGATTCTTATCTTGTATGTGGTGATGAATCGGACGACATGTACAATCTTTTATGGGAGTGAAAGATATGGCAATCTATATCCTAGTCAAGATTAAGCGCATAATGGCGAAAGCACAGGCATTTAGAGAAACGGCGAAAGTTGAAGATTCTTCCAAGTCTAGTATTTCTGGAGTATTTCAGGATTAAGTAGCTTGAAGTTGCTCGGATTGGAACCACAAACGTTTTATGGCGATATTGAAACTTGGTTGACGTTTCGAGAAGTCTTCACCCAGACGATTGATACAAATAAAGACCTGTCTGAAGCATCCAAATTTACTTATCTGATTGGAGCTCTCAAGGGTGATCGGGATAAACTAGTATCGGGATTTTCTAAATCAACTATGTTATAAATAAGCGTGGTAGACTCTGGCAAATCGTTATGATAATCGTAGAAATTTGGCAAATGCGATTTGTTCAAGTTCTTTAACGTAAAGCCCATAAAATTAGCCATAAAATTGAATAATCCAAAATCTGTATTTGAAGTGCTAGATGCTTGTAATTTATTTATCCGAAATTTGAAAACCTTGAAATTCGAATTTATTGAATTTGACAACTTAATCATAGCATTTTTTATTTCAGCTGAAACTAGATGAGTCGCTGTGACAGCAGTGGGCATTGGACAAAGTTTCTTAAGTCTTAGAGAAATTCCTTACCTAGAGGCTCAACTACCACCTGGAGAGACTTAACAAGATTAGCGACAACCAGTACTGATTCAGAAAGGGGCGCTCTACGAAACTAGAAATTCACCATCTCATTTAAAATATCAAGGAAGGCAAAGAGAAAATGTCTCATGTCCTGGTAAATAGACATTAAGGGAGCATTCGATAACATTCAGCACTCCTCAATTGTCAACTACCTGGACAATAGTCACTGCACCAAAAGCATATAAACTATTTTCAGAAATCTACTGCTAAACAGAAAAATTATTCTCAATACCAGCGAAGGACCAGCCATTAGAGATCAGAGGATGGGATTCACACAGGGCTCCTTCAGTGGTCCAGCCCTCTGGCACTTAGTCGCAAACGAAATTCTGCTGGAAACCTGGCCAGAAAACACAGCCATACAAGCCTTCGCCGACGACTTTGTGATCCTCTCTCACGCTCCCACGAAAATAAAAATTGAAAACCAAATCCATGCACAATAGAAAAATTCATTAACTTGGCCAACAAAAATAAATTTCAAATTTCTACAGGCAAAACTCAATACATCCTCCTTAGCAAATTAACAAGACACCCACAGATTCGCTGGCAAGTAGAGGAAAACACACAATAAAATATCTCGGACTCCTTATAGATGACAAATTAAACTAGAATGCGCACCTTAAAAATCTCTCTACCAAATCATTTACTCTTTACCAGAACCCACTAAAAATTACCGGTAAAAACTGGGGATTTTCCCTCAAATTCAGAAGAATGCTGAACAAGACTGTAATAGAAATAATGCTTGCTTATGGAGCTGCATTCTGGTGCCTATACAAAAAAGTTAGAATCAAAAGGAAGCTTAACTCCATTCGAAGACCATTCCTGCTTGCTCTTAGACAAGCATACAGAACCACAGCAACCTCGGCGCTCAGTCATACTTGGACTTCCTACCTCCAGCTTTAGCGGGAAACCAGAGTCACAGTCATTCTAAGACAGAAAATCTCCCTTCCGGACACTTTAACAACTCTCGTTCCTAGAGAGGTTGAAAAGGGGGAAACGGACTGGGCTGAACATCTCGCTGAATGTCCGACAGAAAAGCAGATTTCTTTGGTAGATGGAGGGGGTATAGCATCGGGCACCCGCATCTACACGGATGGCTCGAAGAACGAAAAAGGTGTAGGGGAAGCATTTTGCGTATGGCCAGAACAAAATATATTATACAGATGGCTGGCAAAACTGCAAGACTACAATACAGTTTTCCAGGCGGAACTTCTGGCCTTAAAACACGCAACAGACCATGCAACCAGCCTCCCTAAACAGCCAATCACAATTCTAGTCGACAATCAGGCGAGAACTAAGCTAACTCAAGATGTAGAAACACAACAGCTCGAGAAAACTGTAAGAGCCTTATCACTAATAAGCATATACACATTTCTTGGATCAAAGCTCACATAGGCTACGACGGAAACGAGGAGGCGGACAGATTAGCAAAAGAAGCTGCGGATAGAGACCCAATATCTCTTAAGAATCCGATTTCCTTCCTGAAATGTAACATTTCATGAAGGTCCATCCTTTTGTAACATTTAACATTCTGCCAAGAGTCTCGACTCAATCATGCTACTGGAAAAGGGAAGAAATCCTGTTTTTTACAGGACACGGCCCGTTTCCCTCGTATTTGAAAAGGTTTAACATTGCCTCGACACAAATTGCCCATGTGGAAAAAAAACGGAACTCCTTCGCATTATGCGACAGAGTGCATTCTGACTGCATCCCTTCCACACGACTAAACCGGCATATCAACATGAGCTCATCTGTTTCCGCAATGTCGCTTCCAACAAAGGCCCCTGATTTAAAATCCAACGATTGCTACACCATCTTAATCATTTTCAAGACCTTTTTCGAATAAATCCATGATCATCTTTTACTTGAAGCCTTTTCCATTACATGGAAGCCTACATGGGGAATTTTTTGCACTCTCTTCGTCGAAGTGATAGTGCACCTGAAATATTCTCCGCTTCTACACAGAAGAACTTCCACTTTATGACGAAGACGCTTTAACAGTCGCATTTTAGTTTGTTTTGTGGGCTTCTTTATTTGATTAGTTTTATTCTCTCTTGTTTGTTGATATTGAACACTTCATACTCATATTTCTTCCCCTTTTTGCAGTTTTTGTTTGTATATGGTTTTATATGATACTCCCCTTTGTTTCTTGTAGATTATCCCAGACTTTTAGATTTGTATTTTTCTAACCTTTTCTATCTCTTTCGATATTATTTGCTAGACAGTTAAGGAGCGTCTTCCGATGTGTCTTCCACTTCATATCCGCCACACTTTTTAAATAACTAAGAGGTTTCTGTCGCAGGGGCATGAAGTGGCGTTCTGTTCTGTTCTGGTATCGGAGAATTCTAAATTTCGGAATATTGTGTGTCCTCAGTGTAGAAATTGTCATTTATTATGTCAGTGTCCTCGGATTCAGAAATTGGCTTTGGAACAGCGATGGAGTCTGGTAAGGAAAAAGTGGCTTTGTATTAATTGTCTAAGGCCGAATCACTTTGTAAGTAAATGTTTGTTTACCAACCCTTGAAAGATTTGTCAGGGTAAGCATCATAATATTTTTCATGAGGAGGAAAGGAAACCTGCGTTTCAGTCTGCTGTTAAAAGGCCGAAGACTTTGCTGCACGAGCGCAACGTTGAATAAGTGCGCTTAGTTGATCAGGATCAAAGGTAGGGTTTGCTTTCGGAATGTAAATCAAAGATTCACGTTGTTTTCATACGCCAGCTAATGATTCAAATATGCAGGTTTTGTTGTCGTATGCGTTAATTAACGTCAGGACAGGCTCTGGAGATTCGGTCTCATGTAGGGAAATGCTGCATAGCTGAAGTCAGACATCCTTAATAATGGAGTCTTTTTGAAAAAACTGGGGTTGAAGGGTAGATCAACTGTGCACGGAAAAGGAGGTATCAACAATGTGGTTACGGAGACTTCTTTTCAAGAAGTTGGGTAAGAATTTTCACAACACTTTATTCGGAAATCTTTAAAATTGACGCTTTGAATGTCAAAACTTCAAATCTGCCAAACTTTACGGTAAACTTGCAGGAATGGCCTCACTTAGAGGGATCAAAACTATCAGACACCAAATGTTATATATCTAGTTCAGTTGAAATTCTGATCAGTGCAAACTCGTAAGCAGATTTGATTATTTTTCAATTTATCAATATTAGGATTGTTTGATTCTTTCCGATATGGTGTATACGGGTGCGAAAACTTGAATCTAGAAGTCGATTATTGGTCATGTCAAAATGAAATTTGATTTAAGGAAGTTTTGAGAACTCGAGTCGATTCCGGATGATGTACCAGTGTTCCTTCGTGACGATATGTTTGTAAAGACGGTAACCCGAACTGAGACGGGAAGGTATGTAGTGACTCTTCCGTGTAAAAGTCCTCCTGAATTGCGAAATAAAGAGACTCGATCTTTGAAGTGTTTTTATCACTTTGAATCTTAACTTAATAGGTGTATTTTAAAAAGACAATATTCGGAGTTTATGAGAGATTATTTAACGTTTAATCATATGGAGCTCATTCCTGATTCGGAGTTTTAAATCATGGTAGATATTATTTGCCACATCATGGTATTGGGAAGAATGACAGTACCACAATAAAACTGAGAGTTGTGTTTAATGCTTCTCCGACAGACAGTGAGGGTCGTCTGACAGTTGATTATTTGGAAAAGGGACCCAAGCTATAAAAAGATTTGATGAAATTGCAGTCAAAATTTCTTATTTTCCCAATGGCTCTGTCAGCTGACCTAGGAAAAATGTCCCATATGATCCTTATGAATAAATATCAGTTTCATTATCAAAGAATCTTTTGTCGTTTCAGTTCCACAGAACCGGTTAAGAGTTATAGTTTACTAACAGTGACATACGGTACAGCATCTGCACCTTTCTTGGCCATGAGAGCCTTGCATCAGTTAGCTCCAGACTATGAAAAGTCATTTCCAGATAGGGCAAAGATTATTAGCAAGAACTTTTATGTTCAGGATTTATTGGCTGGCGCGGATTCAGTGCCAGAGGCTAGACGCTTAGTTAAGGATTTAATTCAAGTAATAGGACGATTCACGACAAGAAAGTGTGAATGTAATGACCTCAGGGTTGTTCCGAATCTTCCCAATGAAATGAAATCTTTCGAATTATATGCAGAATCTGAAGATAAGTGAGTGAAACTGCTTGTTTTGGACTCCTTCGAGGGATATGCTGATACTTAATATTTCTACATTTAAATCGGTAACCACGAAACGAGAATTATTGTCAGCCATCGCAAGTACTTTCGATCCTTTAGAAATTTTGTCTCTTTCTCTACTATTAGGTTAAAGATAATACTTCAGGGTTTGTGGAAGGATAATGTTTCTGGGGTTGACCAAAAACCAAATACCATTTTAAGCAATTGGGAAGAATTCGCATCTGGAGCTGAATTGCTGAAATCAATTGAAATCCCTCGTTTCCTAAAACGTTATATGAGGACAGATTCTCGAATTGAGATGCGTGGATAATGTGATGGATAGGGTAAAGCTTAATCAGCATTGCATACCTTAGAATTATTCCTCGTTAAAAGGATGCTTGAAAGGCTTTGGTAGTGTTTGTGGCGGCAAAGAGACGGGTTAAACCAATCGAGCCTGTTACTCTTCTTGGAATAGATTTGTGCTCAGAACTTTTGTTAGTGCGTTTGAGTGCATCTATTTTGGAAACTTTGCAAATAGAAATTAATGGAATTTACTTGTGGTCAGATTCTCAAACTGTATTGAGTTGGATCCATTTACTACGCAAGAACGGTAATCAGTTTGTACTAAACAGAGTAGCCCAGATTAGATCTTTGCTTCCGAAGGCCCAGCGGAATCACATTGCAAAAACTTCTAATCCTGCTGTTTGTGCATCTACAGGAATTTTACCAAAGTCTTTGTTAAATGATCCATTATTGTGATCTGATCCAGAAGGTTATCGTCACATGAGCCATTTCAACCGTCTTTCCTCGAAACATTTGTTATTGAAACAGAGTTCGATTGTGTAAGTTGCACAGCACGACCTATTCCTTACTTTTTATTGAAGTTTTCATCATGTTCAAGACTCTCTAGAGTAGTGGCATGGTGTTTCAGTTTTCTTTGCAATTCGAGAAATCTAGATGGGAAATTTATCGTTAATTTAACTTCCGAAGAGGTCTCCAATTCCATACTTACTTATTTAACATATTCAACAACTCGATTTTTCAGTGGAAATTGAGTTGCTAAGGCAGAAAAGCCATTGCCTTGAGGTCACAGATTATTGTCTCTGAATAATTTTCTTGTTCCACAGAGAATCGTTCGAGTAGGTGGTGGTCTTTCGCTCGGTCAGTGTCTAACATTGAATCAAAAACATCCCATGCTCCTGTCATCTCGGTAATAACGAGGTTGTTGATTCGATCATTTCATGAAAGGCATTTTCATGCTGGTTCTCTCCTTGTGCTGTCTTTGCTTCGGCAGACATACTATGTTGGTCAGTGGACGTTTCATTTTACGACAAGAGATACACAACTGCAATTTGTGCAAAAGACAGAGGGCTCAACCTTGTCAGCAACTAATGGGTAATTTGTCATCTGACAGAATTACTCCATCCCGTCCTTTTTCTAAAGTGGGAATGTATTTAGCTGGTCCATTTATGACCAAACCTAATCTTCCTCGAAGTAAAGTTCGGTTAAAGTCGTTTATTAGTGTTATTGTTTCTATGTGTACCATGGCTGTTCATCCAGAGGTCGTTTCCGACCTCTCGTCTCAGGCTTTGTTGCCAGCCTTGTGGCGCTTCATAAGTCGACGAGAATGTCCATCGGATATCTATTCCGAAAATGGAAAAAACCTTACCGGCCTTGTAAATCAATTGAAAGCACTTTTTGAAATTCTGAAATCAACGCTTCTCCAGGAATATGTTGCCAACCAATTAATCAGGTGGCATTTTATTCCACCCTATTCCCCTAATTTCGGGTGAATTCTGGAGGCTGCAGTGAAGCAGACAAAAATTATTTGCTCGCCTGTAGTGCTGCTGTCCTTAATTTTGAAGAGCTGTCAACGTTGCTCTTCCAAGTGGAAGCGTGCCTGAACTCGAAATCTTTCGTTCCGTTTTCGTCTGATACTAGCTTTGTTAGAGTCTTGACGATGGGACGTTTCTTGATACGTTCTCCGTTTCTGGAAATTACGGATTGAAATCATGAAGGTCCTGTTACATAATTATCTCCTGTTAAAATCATGATATCCTGTTGACATCGATGTGGTACCTGATCAAGGCTATTAGACAGAATTTATGGAAAAGATAGAAAAGAGTCTACCTTCATCACCTCCAGAGAAGACCAAGATGGATTCGACTAGATCAAGATCTCCAAGTTGGAGACTTGGTGGACATACATGAAAGTACAAGCCCTCCATTGAGATGGCGGTTGGGGCGAATAAAAGAGACCTACCCAGGACCGTTCGAGTGTTTCTCTTTCACACTCAATACGCGGATATCAAATGACCAATAGTTAAGGTTATTAAACTCAGCTGTAACAGTTAACTCATGCGGCGGCCCGGAGAATGTTGAATCTTCACCCACAGATGGCGTCATGAACAAACTAACTGTAATTCTGCAATGCCAATATAAGTCTGGAATTTTATGTAAAATTTGCATTGAATCTCAGTGTTTATGTTTAGAGTTGGGCGTTGCACTTTTATTCTTGTTCAGTTTCACCGAATTTATTCCGTTTTTAAATATGATACCGTTTTTAATCAGTTGCTCTTTAATAAACTCTTTGTTCTTTTATCTGGAATGTTCTTGACTTGAAACTAAATCCCACAGAAGTAATTAGCAAAATCTGTTCGAAATTATTTCTTGGAGTAGGAAAAGTAATATAACAAAAAGACTTCTACATTCTGATATTTTAAAATTTGAGTAAATAATGTACGATGGGGATTCATATTAAACGTAACTCATATGTGACTTTAAAAAAACATAAAAGAACAAATAAATTTCATTAAGTTATGGGCCAAGGGAAATCCGATTTCATAAAATATCTGCGACAGAATGTACAGTAGAAAACCATTAGCTCTATACAAAAAATATAAATATCAAAATCAGCATTTATAAATAAACACAGAATTTGATTTAATCTGCTTATTGTGATAAAAACATCAAAATTAGAGAAATATTATAACATATATTCTCAATAAAACATATTAAAATGTATAACGTTTGCTAAAGCTTAATAAAAGCCAAAACAATAATATCCAAATCCAGTACACTGCGTCGATCCAAATATTATTTTAAAAATATCTTCAGTATCTCTTAGATTTAACATTAAACACTTGTTATTTAATTGCCGAGGTAGATAGATCATTAAAGATTAAAAATAAAAGCCCATATTTTGTTCAGGTGTTAAAAATTATGAACATTCTTTCTAAAAAAAGATCTAGTTTCTTTCATTTTCAAATTATTAGCTTTTGCTCTTTGAAGAATTCAAACAGGAACAGAAAGGGACAATAGCAGAAAAAGTAATTCTTTGTATGCTTCTCCAAATTGCTTGACACGCAGAAACAGAAGCATTGCTCACGCTAGAGACGTTCCGGCAATGAAGTCCCAAAAAGTACAGAAATCTTGCTCTACTGAGGAAATGCCTCGTTTTACGTCTGATTGCGTGTCGTTTATAAAGTTTTAATATCCAACTTTTATTACGAAATTTTTAGAATTATTTCTAAAAAACATAGTTCTGAAAATTATGATCGTAAAGAAAGACAAATAAAAAAACATTATTTGGCTTTGCTAATTTAAACTAAATTTTTTGGGGCTAAGCGCTTTGAAAAAAAGCCAAATTTCCAATCTTTAGTCTTATAAAAGCCAATAACTCAACCCTGGCCACGAAGGCATACCGACGTCGTTATCGTACGTTTCTTTGCCACAAGTTCAACATTCATTTTACCAACATTTTTGCAAAACGTTAGCATTGTTAAGTATTTATCTTCGAACACCGAGAAATTATTCTTATATATATAGTTTAATTAATTTTTTTAGTGGTGAATTAGCTTTAAATATTTAATTGCATCGTAATGAAAAGTTTCCAGCATAGAAAGTATAATATCTATGGCTATCAAAGAAAGGGGCATAGGTCTCTGAAATATTAAGTCAAAGATATAGAAATCCAAAACGACTTAGTTTTCATTTACGGCATATTATTAAAGACGGGCTTTTTTCACATTTAGGAGAAGAATTGATCTAGTACTCTAGATTTATACTCTAGAACTCTCTTACACATTTTTGCCTTATGGAAATTGAGAAACCAGTGTATCATCATTAAAGCCGCTCTAAAATAATTGGTTAAATAATACAGAATAAGTTTTAAATAAAAATTAAATAAAACAAAAAATCGTGTTTAATGGTAATGAAAACTGATAAATAAAACAACTAATAAAATTGCAAGTAATTTTTGTCATTTTAATTACAGAGGTTTCTATCTTTATATATTCCTTTCGTCTAATTTGGGAACAATTTAATGAAAGGCGTCAACACTGACAAAAAAATAATACCAAGAAAGAAAAACCCGAGACTTTGCTACCACAGTTGGAGACATGGTAAAAATAATTACTATTCCAATATTTCGCAAAGCTTGCCCATTTCCTAGAAGTCCCTGCTTTAAAGCAGAAGTTGTTTCAAAAATTTGTATGTGGTTAGAGTTATGATCTTACATATGGCTCCACCAATAATATCGCTAGTGGTTCCCTAGTCCACTGTTATTTAATATGAGATATTTTTATAATATAGAATTTATGTTCATTCATTTCTTAGTGAATTTCGTTATCTCGCTATCTTGTGGTAGGTTTTTACAATAATCTTTAGGGTCTATCTTTTTTCGGTTGGTTTGCAAGCTGGTTCCTGAGCAGGACATACTATAGGTACAGTTTGCAGCAGCAGTCCTGGAAACAGACGAGGCTCCGTTCATATTTAACGGTATATTTAATATGAATAACATTCATCGTTGGGCCACAGTAAATCCGAATGCTACGTTCGAGTTGCTACAAGCAAAGGTCCTTCTTGATTGTTTGGGGGATGATTATTCACGAACGTTTAATTTGCCCTTATCTTCTAGAGGACCAACTAGAAGCACTTCAACTTTTTTCAGTAGGTACTGCGTGATTTTCTACGAAATAAGCCAGCAAAGTTTTCAGAGATTATGGGCCAAGTTTCCTCAGAATTTTTCAGAACAATCAGGACATTTCTCTTACAAACAGATGGACTGCCGGCGTTCCGATTTGCGCTTAGATTCTCGCCTTTCTCTAAGGACAGATAGTAAGCTTCGTTCATAAGACGTCCATCGTCTCACCATTGGGTATTCTCACCCGAATCAGCGTATTATAAGAAATTTTATTAATTTGTAAAGTGTTGCTTAAACTCAAAAGCTGTAATGAAAAGTTTCCAACATCGAAAGTAGATATTCGAAATTTTAAGTGTAAGATGCACAAAATGATCAAAATCCTTATTCACGGCATGTATGTAAAGATGCACTTTAATAACTAAAACGTGATTTATACAGTATACATTGGATTTACATTATAAATCTGTCTTATATAATTAAGCCTTCCAGGAATTCCGAAACTACTTGTCACCATTAACATCGCACTGAAACGAAAGCTTAAAGAAAAAAAGGAACAAGTCTTAAAAATGTGTTAATTAAAATAAAAGAACGTGTTTATTGGCAGCGAAAACTATGAGAAAAATGGGGGAAATAGTATCAAAATAAGTTTTGTGGAATTTTAGTGAAGTGTGATTGGAATATTTTTATTTCTAGCTCTTCAAATGAATCCCCATTGGTATGAAGTACTGGGGAAAAGCACCAATACATTTCAAAACGGTTAAAAAGTGAAAGAAAATCATGAATATAGTATACATATTATATAAAACCATTTTATCTTAAAATAAACTTATTTTTAAGACTTAAATTCTCCTAGTTTTCACAAAAGCAATGATATAATTTAATTTTTAAAATGAAAATATTCCAAAGAATAATAAATATGTAACAAATGTTCCTTCGCAATAAGAACAGTGCCACCTCGGTAATAAGGTGCCAGCATTAAATATTCAGTTAAAATTGTGAAATGACCAAATGAATGTCTTAAAAATCCCCAAATCCAAAACCCCTTTATAATAGTTAGAAATTAATGTATGTCTTATCCATTATGTGTTAATGTTGGTGTTTGTAATAAATATTAAATATCTTCCAAAGTGCTAACCAGTGCAATATTTGGCTTCAAGCATGAAGTCCAACATTTAGATCAGAAGCTGTAAATTATAATTTTTAATTGTAAGGAATATGGTTAGCTTTTCTCATCGTGTGAATTATGCATTATATTATTTGTTTTACATAAATAACTACTTGTGTTAGGTTTTCTCATCTTTCCCGTCTTGTATCAACTACGGAATTTAAAAATAAATCTTGTGGTCCACTGAATGTTCATCCATTGAAACCTGGGACAAAATAAGTTAAAATTTAGCCCCCCCTCAACAAGGTTATATTTTTTACTCGAAGATTTATTTTTGTGTCCATTAAAAGAAACAGTCAAAATTCTTTATCGATATAAAGGATCCTGAAAAATAAAATATTAAAAAATTCTGGTGTTTCCGGGGCTGAATTTTGTCAATTTTGAAGATAAAGAGACCAGCGAAAGATTTTAGATTAGCGTGAAAAGTTTTAGAACTAAAAAAATCATTTTACGTTAAAAAATTTGAATAAGAGCACCAAAACATGAAAATATTGCACAAAAATTGAATAATATTATGTAATCAATTTCCTTGATTGAACCGATGACACATTTTTAAAAAGTTTTTTCCTAATTTGAAGTGTATAAAATTAAAAAAAAATTGGTACTTGTTTTTCGTTAAAATTACTTCTTCAGCATTATGCATTAAAAATAAGGGTGACCGAATTCGGCGATTCGTTCATATTTGATGTATTCCTGTTAATGGGATGCATTCTTAAGTTCCGACGACTTTCCCCTAAACTGCCAGAGTACGTTTCTCTTAAGCATCTCTATATGATAAAGAAAATCTGCTTCGCGCTTTCTGCATCTACTGATTGAATCCAAAAATCGACACAGAACTACAGTTTTGGTGTGAAACTGCATTCCAAATTTCATATATATAGCGTGTTCCGTACCTGAGAACTCAGAAATAGACGCACCAGCAAATAGTCAACCGATAGACAGAGCTAGCCTAAAATTTGAAAAAGATCTACAACTCTCAAACAAAAACATACACAAAATTTCAACTACAAAGATTTTTTGAGTTATCTTGTTCGCACCCACATGATCGGCCATACAGGCAGAAAGATCTCCCTTGGACGTATCTCTACTAAAATTCAATAGAAACTTACAATTTTGGTTCGCACACAACATACTAAATTTCATCCCTCTAACTCTTTCCATTTTTGCGTTAGCGTTCACAGACTGACGGTCTTAATTCCAAAAGTGGTTTTTTTTCATCATCAGGGAGGTCCGAAACGTGAAGATTCAATAAAATCGCGGGGTCAAATTATTTGACGTTTAAATTACTTTGTCTTGTGTATTTCGTGTGCGAGAAAATAATAAAAAAGTTGTTTCCAAATATTGTTTCATCACTAGAAATATCACTCGTATGCAATTGTTTCAGTAAGATAATGTCAGCTGAATTTCTTCCAGCACATTAACACACACACATTTTTTTCCGTAATTTGATATCCTAACATTTAGTTACTCCATTTATCAGGCTAAAAAATTGCCGAACTCTATTTATAAACCATATGTGTAATATCTTTATTATTGACGTAATAAAAGAAAATTCTGTTTAATGAATTTCCCATCCTATTAAGATCGTTTTTGCGTGAAAATATAAACTATTCCTTTTAGATAAATTCATTGGCTTAAAATGTCACTTCGAATCGGAATTATCTCCAATGAGCTGAAACTTCGTATAGAAACATCAGCATCTTTGCATTTCGTTCCTAACAAATATTTCTGTTTGTTATAGAAATTCCTTTAGGGCGGGATCAAATTCCTATACGGCGGGAGGAAAGGTTATGAAATATTTAAAAAAGTAACGAGAGACTCCTAAATTCTTAAACTGTTGAGAATTTCAAAAAGAATGCTGATATTAAAGATCACACTGAATCATATTTGGTTGATTTTCAAAAATTTCATTGAAAAAAAAGCAAAAAAGCACTGCAGCTGTTGCAAAAGGTATAAAGTCGTGTGAAAAATCTCGAAAACTATTGAGATTTCGAAGTAAAAATTCTTTTACCTTTTAAATTAATGCTGCGAAAGAATCCGAAATAAATTTGTAAAAAGCTCTCATATTTTTGGATTATGTAAAAATTATCAAAATCAGTGGATAGCAGATTGGAAGAAAGTATAAAGTTTTCTGCTCGTTGAATCATTTGAAAGATTATATCAACTGAGTAATCATTTCTCTCCGATTCTTGAAAAAATACAAGTTTTGTGGATAAAGGATTGTTTTAGTTTTGTGTATTTTAATAAGAACACGAGAAAATTACACTTTTCAGAAACTAAACAAGACAAAATACTAGCTATTGAAGATGCTTTTCTCAGTGGTGATGAAATTACACAAAAATTGACAGATTGAGGGTTGTAATTTACCGCCTTCTCGTTACACATGATGGCTATAGTACATAACAGTAAACACGAAGGTTAAATATAATTTCTTCAAGGAAAGAGAGAAGGATCCACAGGCTGACATACAAGCAGAAAATGTCTTCCTTGTAAATTCAAGAAGAGCTGATATTTACCTATACCAATCGAATAATAAGAAATGCACTACATAAAAATCTCAAAATTGATAATAAACAAGTTGATAATCCCAAGTATGGAAAGCTTCCGTATATTAAATGGTTTAAGGATTCACGTTTAAATTTTGCCCATAAACAATCAATAGCTGGCATCAACTAAAATGACTTGGTGTTTCAGAATGAAAAAAATGTTTATTTAAATGGGCCAAACAGATTTAATTGTTACTGGTATGATCTACATACAGAACACCGTCTTTATTCAAAACGGCAATTTCAAGAGAGCTCTCTCATGGTTTTCTCCGTATTTGCAGTCTGGGTTGTAACTGAAATTGTTTCTGTCGAAAATAAAATGATTTCAGTGTTATATGAGGACTTGCTGGCAGATAGTTTGTTTCAACTTGCTCTTTTTTTACATTGGGCAACTCAACAATTCAATCTGTGCTTATTTTGAAATCTACAAAATCCTGGATGAAGTCGAAATAGGTTAACTCTTTACAATAGTCAATACGGAATCCCGACGTGAAACCAAAGGAAAACATTTCGGGCATTCTGCTCGAAATGTTTACAAGAATGGCCGAGAGTACAGAAACAAGTCTAATCTAAAAACCACAATTAAAAATTGCAGGAACAAAATTTACCTGAACATCTTTCAAACTCTGTCTGGTTCTATGTTTCGTCTATTAATACAAGTGATAGGAAAACGAAATTCTTACATTACATAATAAAGAATAACTCATATCGACATTATACATTTTTTGAACTACAACTGTATAGAAATTTTTCTAATTTTTCACATAATGTAATTAAATTTAAATGTATTTTTGCTGCTACTTCCTTAATTCACGAAGTATCTTTACATTTCAAAAAAATATGATATATATTTCTTGTCTTATGTCATGTAATCTTGCGATTTTATACTTTTTTCCTCGTCTGTTATAAAAACTAGAAATTATTTCGTCATATGAAAACTCGTGTTAATTTTTTAATTGATTCAAAATGTGTAAATGTTTAAGACGCAAGATAAAAGAAAAATTTCGGAAGATCGAAACCGTAACATATCTTGCTATTAAAGAAAGAGGCATAGATTTCTGAAATATTAACTGTAAGATGTACAAATTCAACCCGGTTCTTATTGCGATAATAAAAATACACTCATGAAATTAACAAATAATGCTGGTTCCTTAAACTGAAAATGAAGAGATCTATTTCTTTCTTTGCCTAGACCCGTGGTTCCCAACCTTTTTGGTTGAGCGGACCACATGTTGTGTAAAAAATAGGCCATATATATATATATATATATATATATACATAGGGTGTCTACACTTATCGTGGCCCAATAGCTAATTTCTAAACCGTTAGAGATAGACAATAGAATTAGAAAAATGCTTTAAATGAAGGGAAGAATTATAATATATGTTTTTTAAGTGAATAAATATATTCCTGAGAAGATTACGTAAGCTAACTTTTTATACAGTCTCACGTTCCTATCAATCATATTTAGTCAAATATTTTTGATACTCTAACATTTTAAACAAAAATAGTCCCACTCTTTTGAGACTAAATCTGGCCGTGTTATGGAGCTTTGAATATCGCTGACTTAGACCACTTTACAACATTTCAATATCCGTCTTGAAGACGATTCACAAATCAATGCGCTGTAGTTGCTGGAAGAGGCCGCTGATTGTTAAAAATCATGAAATTCAAAGCTCCATAACTCGCTCGGTTTTAGTCGCTGAAAAGTTGGACTTTTTTGGTTAAGATTTTAGAGTGTCAAGAATATTTTAATAAATATGACTGATAAGACCAGGGGAACCGTATAAAAAGTTAGAATTCGTGATTTTTTCCAAAATTTATTTAGTGACTCAAAAAACATAAAATATAATTCTTCCCTCTATTTAAAGCATTTTTCCATTTGTAAATATATGTCTATCTCTAACGGTTTAGAAATTAGCTATTGGACCACGATATGTGTGGACGTATATTAGATGCCCTTATATGCTAGTAATTAGTGAAGCTTACTGTAAAAGGAATAGAAATATATTGCTTTATAAAGCAAGAAACGAGTACTTGAAGAATAAAATAGAACACTTGAAGCCCCCCTGACTTCCACTCTTGACTAGCATTTCGCGGCCCATTAATACGCTATCGGAGGCCCACAAGTGGGCCGCGGCCCATGGGTTGGTAACCACTGGCCTAGACGATTCAAAGAATAATAGCTTAAATTCTAATTTTTACATATCAGCCCAAACTTTCAAGTCTAAGCTATAAATTAAAGAAACAAAAGCAGTTACAGTTCAGCTTGAAGAAAGAGATGTAAAAATTATATATATTTAATAGTTTGGTATTAAAAAAGTGGTAAAGCTTTTGTAAATGTGTCAATGCACAACAAAATGATTTTTTTCAACGCCCTTTTATGTACAGTCGCGTTTGAAAAAAGGATCCACCCAGCATATTCCGTCGCTAATCATTGCTTCTTAAAATTAAAGATACCGTTTTACAGGAAATAACGTATACTAAAAGAATCTAATGTTGAAATTCTCTTAAGAGTTCATCTACATATTTAAATGGCGCTAACATCAAAATTCTGAATGGCAACCTCCGTTTTCGATACCATACAAAATTCCTCATGAAAAAAATACCCAGGATATTAATTTTGGTTAATATTCCATTAATAGATTGGAAGATATTTGACTTTTTGTGTTCTCGACATAATGGGAGGTCGTCTCCACATTTACTTGCTCAAGTTTTCTGCTTGCCTTAATTGTCGGTATCAGCATTCTAACATACTTCGCACTTTAAATGTTGTTTCCAAAGTAATAATCTACATTTTACAATTGGTAAAACTTGATGCGTAAAAAAATGAATAGATTTACATTACACCACTTTAATTTATATAGTTGTAATAACATATAAAAATATTTAAAATTTTTATACACATAAAAATGAAAAATAAAGTGGTACAGTGATTATATTTAATAATGAAAATTTTTTCGAAATATAAGGTGCCCCTTTAAGTGCATCATTTTACAGCGAAAATTGAAAATTTAATGTAATTTCAAAATTTCGCGTGCGATTGTACTGAAATTTTGGATAATCTTATCAAATGCCATATGCTTCGATTACTGTAAAAATTTATGTGTTGCTCTTCAAGAAATATTTAGCATCAATTTTTATTAAATATTCCATGTATTCAAAATTATTTTTAAATAAAAAGTGAAAGTGTAAAATGTGCAGAATCATAAAAAAATTTCTACGTCATTAGTTGCATTATTTCTCAAGATTTCAATAAAAATTCAAAATTTTACATTGACATTAGAAACTACAAATTTCATTTGATTGTAATTACGAAACCAAAAATGCTGGGATAATGAAACTTGGTATATAAGCAAAACATTTTATATAGATTCGAAATATTTTAAGAAAAATATGTGTTTCCATCGGAAATTTTGAAGTTAGTGCAATTATAAATATGCAGAAGACCTCGTTTGAACTTTTTAGACATGGAATCTATCAGTAAACGTTATTTCCTGGAAATTTGTTCATTTTGTTTTAAGATAAAATAATTAGCGGAGGAATAATGCTGGGTCGATACTTTTTTCCCGCGACTGTACACATCGTGGAGAGGAAAAAAAGAATCTACCCAGCATTATTCGTCATCGTATAATAAAACAAAAGGTACTATTTTACACGAAATGCGATAACATAAAAATTTTCAAAGGCGACACACTTTTTTGATGTCGAAAATTAATTTCTGATGAAAATATTCCCCAAGACATAAATTTTAATTAATGTACTAAGAATAGGTTCGAAAAAATATGATATTTTGTGTTCATGATACAAAAGAGGACATCTCCGCATTTAGAAAATCAGCTCTGCTTGCTTAGTGTCGATTACAGAATTTTAATTTATTTCATAGGCTAAATGTCATCTTAGAAGTAATGATCTACATTTTATAATTGATAAACACTTGGTTCAACACACTTATTAAATAAACAACAATTATGTTTTGCGTGATTTAAACTTTCGCCTGAATAAATTTTTGAGCTCAAAGCTCTGAAAATAATGCATAAGTATATACATGTGTATAAAATATCATATATATATATATATATATATATATATATATATGTATATATATTATATACAAGTTATATTTGGATTTATATTATATACTATTAAAGAATTGCAAACAGAATTTGTAATAGTCTATATAGACAAAGTGCCCAGTAATTTTGCTATAATTTGTAAATATTTTTACAAAAAATGCTTAATGATCATATTATTAAAAGTGATATTTATAAAGAGACAAAATTAGGTGAAAGGGAAATTTCTAATAGAATTCAAGTCTTCCAAAAAAATTGGGAATTAATTTTATTAAAAAAGATTATCCTCATATCTTTCTTACACCAAAATTTCACAAGAGTCCTCTTAAATTTAGAAGTATTACTAATGGCTGCAATACTTATATTACAAAATCTGGCAAACTCTTGCAAAAATACATAAAGACAGTGATAGAGAATTTAAATAAGCAAAAAGATACAATTATAGTAAATAATAGTGTAGAGATATTAAATGTAATTAAAGATGTAGAAATAACTAGAGTACATACTTTTGACTTCCAGGATTTATTTAATAGTATAGATATTGAAGATTTGACTTATACCCTAGTAAATATACATAAAGATTATGATCTTAAAAAAGATATTAGCATTAATAATTTTAAAAATCTTATTAATCTTGTTCTAAAAGAAAATTATATCTTTTTTGATAATAAGATTTGCTATCAAATTAAAGGATTACCTCAAGGAGGTCCAGCTAGCAATAGTTTAGCAAACATTTATCTTCACTACTATGAGAAAGATTTGACTAATTATAGCCATAGTATATTATTCCGCTATATAGATGATTTAATATTATTCAATAAAGAAATAAACCTTAAACCACATATTGACTTCTATCCTGACTGTTTAAAACTTATAAAAACTAGTGACAATGAATTAGCTGCAGAATTTTTAGATCTAGATATTAAAATCATAGATAATAAATTAGTAACAGATATCTTTGATAAAAGAAATGCATTTAATTTTCAAATTAATAATTTCCCTTTTTGGAATAGTAATCTTAGCATTTCTGTCTTCAAGAATTTAGTAAAAAATTATATAATTAGAAATAATAATTTAGTAACAGACATTGATAATAGAATTAAGAACATAAAAATTTTGTATTCATTTGCACTGGATTATGGAATGTCTATAGGTTTTCTAAGAGTATATATAGATAAGAAATATTTAGGTCATTTAGAATAAAACATTCATATTGGTTTATAAGGGAATAATTTTATTTCTATGATAGTGGGATAGTGTTTTCATATGTTCTACTCGTAATGTGTAGTTTTATTCAATTTGGCTATTGAGTTATTGGTTTCAGATATATTACATATATGGCGCCAGGATCTTTCATTTGAAATGTTCCTTTTTAATAGACATTTTTGCCAATTTTCAAATATTATCTAGATAAATAATTGTATTACATTTTTTAAAATGGTTTTGAGAATTTTAATATAGGTATCTTACTAATTCTTGATATCAAAAATTAATTATATTATTTGTCAATTTTGCTGTTTCATGGTAAGAATTTTGGTTGTGGCAACATGTGATGTCAATGCGATTGTCGGGTTATATTGATAGAGATGAATTCTGGTAAGTATAAGAGGAGACACGGATTAGTTATTGTTTATTGAAAAGTATGGGTATTTTATTGAATTATATATATACTGTATTTAGTGCAATATCGTAGTGCAATATAATGTTATATTACATATTTTTATCCTGAATTATAGTTGTTTCTATACAGTTATGTTTTATTGCTAGGGTTAGTATAAGACTTTTCTTTATAAATTCTTTCATTTTAGGGTAAATTACCCTGTTTGTTTTTTCAACAACAATAGTAACAGGGATGGTTTGTACAACAAAATTAATTTAACCTGGCTAAAGGCTGTCCACAGCCAAGCTGCTATTTTAATTGTTGAAAACTCCATTTACTTGGTTTGCCTATTTCAATACTTTTAATAACAACAGAGTTTTTTACTTGTAGACATATAATTGCTTAAACTTGATTTTTTGTTCATGGTATCTTTAGTATTTTCAATTTTTTTAGATTTTATTTAAAATTGATGTTTTGTTCAAATAATGACTTTTTAGTATAGGATTTGATTCTTGATATGTTTTGTTTACTTTATTTCTGTATGATTATATAAAGTTATATTTGAATTTATATTATATATATATATATATATATGTGATATTTTAATTTTTTAACTTTCCTAAATAATCTTAGCGATACCTCATTTTAAATACTTCTACTTTCAACATAATTAACGCACTACAACTTTCTTTTAAAATCACGAGTTTCAAGGGGAATTCCCTCTTCTGAGTACTTAAGCGTTCTGCGCATTCTTTTCTGCCCCTTTTTCACGCCGAGATGTAAGCTTTCAACAGCAACGCGCCGCTCGGCGCAAACTTCTAAATTCTGGTCATGGAGCTACGTAAAAACTAAGTGCTTTACCTATGAATAATAACGTCTGATGCCTAAATAAAAGAAGA